>AWOL01S0016954.1:16749-109861 GCA_000715115.1 Nicotiana otophora
CAATTATTATTATTGACCCATAGTGAGTGTCAAAGTCGGTCATCTCATCTCTACCACTTCGAGATTAGGCTTGATACTTACTGGGTACACGTTGTTTACGTACTCATACTACACTTGCTGTACTTTTTGTGCAGGACCTGAGGCAAGTACTAGTGGAGGACCTATCATCTTACACCCACGTTATCCAGAGGCGTAGTGGTGAGCTGCCTTTCTGAGCCGTTCTGCAACTACCAGTGTCTCTCCTTGTATTTTCATTCTGTCTATTTTTATTTCAGACAGTATTTGGGGTTTTGTATAATCTACTAGATGCTCATACACTTGTGACACCAGGTCTTGGCACACACATTGGTAGAATTTGAAATTTCTATTATTTTCTTGGATTTAAGTTAATCGGCATCTTTTCTAATTTCTTTAATATTGCTAGTAAAATAATAAAATTTCCTAGAAAATTATTCTGAAAATAATTGATATATGTTTAACTTGTTAGTTGGCTTGCCTAGCTGTAGTATTGGGCGCCATCACGATCTATAGGTGAAATTGGGTCGTGACATCTACATTGATATCTCTCTTGAAAAATACAATATATTATAGTCAATGTAATAAAATATATTGCACAAATATAGTCTAACATTTGAAATTATTTGGCTATGTGTTTTATTTATCGTCATTGCAATACACAAGCATACATTCAATTATTTCTGGACGAATTAAAGAGGTTATCATTCATTTTTTGCGGTGAAAGTTAAATTTTGGAGATAAACAAATGCTTTAAAGCACATAAACCCATCATTATTGCTATAAAATAAGAAAATTGAAAGAAAGAATAATCGTAATAAATGAACAATAACGCCAAAAAATTAAATTAAACGCAGTAACATTCATGTGGTGTTTTGATCTTTAAGTTTTATAATTAAGTTTTATTGAAGCTAAATATTTTCATGTCAAATTCTAAAAAAATAAAAAATAGATACGACTGTGTATAGATGATTAAGCCAAACCAAATTGTCTGATTAAAATGTGCATGAAGGAGTCCTTGACTAACTTAACTTTGAAGAAGTTCATCTAATAGGTTTAGTTTGGTAAATACTTTTTAGTTGAAATTATAATCTTATTAAATAAGAAACATAAATTTTGCATAAGAAATAAAGTTATAAAACTTCTACAATTCTACGTGTAAACTCACGTATAATTAGGGCAGTGCTTGTATATATAATATGACAAGTCTTTTACATGCTCGTAGAATTTTTCTTTGCCAACTCTTCTTATATAGGTAATTATTATAATTTTAATCAATTATGAAGTTGTTTCGTTGAAGGAAGATTGAATAATTTAGAATGGATTGAGTCCCAGCAGAAAAAAGCTACTTAGTCCTAACCCAAAATTATATTTATACCCATCATTAAATTGCTACATAAAAGAAAAATTGACTTTAAAGGGTAAACAAGTCCATCAACTTTTCGAGGATATTTTCGTCTCTTAACATTTAACTTCCTAACATTCGTGCTTTTATAATATATATATATATATATATATATATATTCGAATATGAGACCTATAAGATTGAACTTAATTTCTTTTTGAGGTGGTTTAAGTTCATGCTAGCAAGTACATAGAAGTTTCTTCATGTTATATATCTAGCTAGAAAAATCAAAGTCAATCGTAACACATATTATATGCAAACAAAATCCACCCACCCCACACCACTCGCGAAATAGCCACCCGAATAATTTTGTCCAATCAACTTTACTTATATGGAAAACGACTTTTTTCCCCCAATATGGACTAATGTTGTCGGATCAATCATACAATGCTTAAAAAGAAAAGAAAGGAATTAGTAGGAAAATATTTTCGTAATATGTACCCACCGTACGAGTCGTGCAAATATTAGGTGGGCATCCTTTTATTTTCTTTGTTATTAGGTGAAAATTAAAATAATAGGCTAAAGCGCTTCGTGCAGCATCTTCAAATTAATTACAAGAAAATAAGGGAATGCCAAAATCCCAAAACTTACCTGTATGCTGTAGCTACTACTAATACAGTGTCAAAGTTATTTAAGTCATACTGGAGCAAATCAGGTGTAATTCAATCTTTATTCTTAACAATAATTATCCCAATATGATCCACTTTTTAATTTTGCTTAACCCAAAATTCGGTTATAAGGATAAAATAATTAAATTTATAATTGTAGGCTAATAGCAATATATTCAATCTAAAAAATAACTAAACAGTTATGATAAAATATGAAATAATGCAATAAATTATAAAGCAAAAAAGTAAAAATGATGTTATTTGATGATCGCTTGGGGTTTGAATGCTTGCAGCTTAATTACAAGGAATTTGAATAATTGACGAGAATGAAATGAAGCAATAATATTTATAATATGGATAGTGATTCTTGTGATTACCGATGATCTCTCCAATGAACAAACGTTGGCTTTTATATTGGTAAACTTAAGTTGCCATTTCCTTAGATCAAGCTTATGCTCATTTATTCTCCTTTCATGAATCCTTCGGACATTCATCTTCATTTTCGTGTATTCACGTTGACCTTCCGACAAAAACAACCACCAATCCATAATTTCATAGTACCGACATATAAAAATGAAATAAACTATTTGAACTAATACCAGCAGTTTGTTTCAAATAATTGGTGAGACAAATAGCTACGATACTAGACAATAAATAGCACATAAAAATTTATGTAACTCTTGATCATAATGAACTCTTCCACGTATCAAATTTCTGAACATCAAAGAATATGACATGAAATAATAAAATAAAATGAATACTAACATACGATAGTAGGATATTGTCTTGTTACTGAGTTATAACATACCATACTAACAACAATAGACCTATTTACAGAAGTTAAAATTATGTAGTCATGATAACTTTGAGCTGATAAAAGAAAAGATAAGTTATATAGTGACAATTTTGCGCTGATAATGCAAAGGTTATAAGGCTAAAGAATGATGAGGTGATTGTTACAATCTTCAACCTATGACATTATTCGAAAAAATGCTTATTGTGGAATTAGATGATTCATTTGCAAAAACTTTTGTCCCGTAAATAATGCAAAAACATCTACTTGCGATAGTTATTAGGTAAATGACATGGAAAAGCCCTGCCGTAAAGCCTACTACTCGGTAATTTCAAAAAGGTACAAGTGTGCAAACAATGTATAATAAACATCCATTAATATATGGCTCGTCTCTTTACAAAATGAAGAGCAAATTAAACAACTAGTACAGAAACCACAACGAGATGTAAAATTGAGTAAGTGGTAGGTTGAGAAAATGAGAAATTGTGGTTATGATTCTCTATGATTAAAGATGAGTCTATTTCAGGCATTTAAAGTTGGTGATAGCTAGCTATATAGTTCTTTTTTCTCTCATCTTCAAAGTTGATTGGCTTGTTTGATGTTTATCCACTTCACACCTAAGCTTCAATCTTCAAAATCAACTTCTCCAAAACGCTCATTATATTATTATGATATTTTGCTGCGGTACTAGTTTTATATATAAGTATTCAGAGACAGATAGAAACGGAATCAGGATTTGAAGTTTATAGGTTCTGAGTTTGTAACTGAATATATATTTGTCTTAGTTACTGGGTTCACAATTAAATATTTGTACATATTTAATAATTATTTTATACAATTACAAGGTTTAAACAAAAGCTGCTGGATTCATCCGAGCTCGTAGCTATCACTCTCCCTCCGCCCCTGAGGATAGAGCCAGAGATTTAGGTTACAAGTCCGGTCAAATCCTATATTTTTAGCCTAAATTTTATATTTGTCTGAAAAAATTTATTGAATATATATAAATTATTATTAAGCAATTCAAAAAAACTATAATTTCAAATACATAAATTTTAAATACTGTGTCTGCTTGTGTAAGTATAGCTAGGCTTCTTTATTTTTAGCAGTTTAGAATTGAATTATTGAAGGTGACATGTGTGATTCATGCAACACTTATAGCTCCCCACATTATGACTCCCTCATCTACTCTTCTAATTAATCGTTGCTCATCCAATTGATCGATTAGGTCTCCTTATGGCATTTCTACACCAAAGATTCAAATACAATGTGTATATAATGATTTTTGAAAGTGATACTTCCTCATATAATACAAGTAGTTTCTAAAAGTTGAGGTTTGTACGAGGAGAGTAATAATAAGTAAATCAGCAATAACAATATTAGTAATAAACGAATGTAAAAAATATATTAATGCATATATACAGTATTACTCCTTACTTCCGAAAAGAATAACAGGATTCAAAGTAGTGACAAAACTAGAATTTTTGCAAATAGTGTTTAAGGTTTAATATATATCTATAAAAGTAACGGTTGACCTGCATACATAGTATAATTTTTTATATATATATACAATATAATTTTTCGATAAAGGGTGTTCAGTTCAACAACCTTCATTCGATGTGGCTACGCCACTGGTTCGAAGCACAATGGTCGATGCATCTAACTTTTGTGTGTAGTTCGGACATCGATTTCTTAGTTTTTATAAATTAAAAATAAAAAGAGTCATATTTATATAATTTATGAAACTACTATAATTACAATTTTTCATAGTTTAAAATATGTAAAATACCGTTTGAAATTTCCTAACGGATGAAAACGGTGTTTGACTCTCCAACTTATGATCAGGGAGAACTATTTATATATTTAATTTACACAACATTATTAAACTATTCTATTAGTTATAGTCATTTGCACGTTCATATATAATTAAAATCACGCATACACGAGGAAAACGCTGTACAATGCATTATTAAAGACATGTAATTTGACCTTTCTTTTAAAAAAAAGTTGATGTAGGAAAAAGAAAAAGCGAGCCTCTTTAGTCTTCATTCGAAGTTAAAGTAATTAAACCTAACTATAATGTTTGCATTGAGTTGATCGATGGTCTATCGAAAACATCTTCTTTATCTGTATAAGGTTGGGGTAAGACTGCGTACTCTCTACTCTCTATCTTCTCCAGACCTCACTTGCAGAATTATACTGAGTATATTATTTGCTATTGTATATGTCAAAACTAATGCTTTTACTTTAATTTGGGGAACACATATTTGGACTTCCCTTTTGAATAAAACATTCTTAAGTAGATGCATATTCAAAATATTCAATAGTAACATGCAACTCTTTGCTTCCAAATTAATTGATACGAAAGATCTACATATGGATATATCTGAATCAGTTGCACTATAGTTCACTTTTTTAACAAAAAAAAGATTATAATGCAATATAAAGTGCTTTAATCTCTTGACTTTTACTATAGTGCATGCTGTCAATTAACTTTAAAGTAGAGAATATTCTACGTGTTTTTTGGTTAAAAGAAACATGCAACTCAACTAATAAAAAAAGTGTCCCTTTTTTGCATGCATTGCTCCTCCATTATTGCCTTTGCCTAGTGCTATGTAGTGTTAAAAAATCAGTATAGTACTATATATTTTTTGACACAGGTTTGTGGCGTTAGACTAAAGCTTCAAAGTTGTTTTGCTTTGATTAAACATATAGGGCCATTTACTTTGTTGAGAGAGAGAGACAATGACAATAAAGAAAAAGATACATATATATGCAGTGGCTGTTTCTCGTATATCCCAATTTCTCTCTCTTTTTTTTTTTTAGTGGATTGGCTTAATTCTTGCTCTTTACCTTTTTCTTTCTAGTCTTTAGCTTTTGAATTGACATGTCTTGCTGGTATTTTCTTCTTCCTCTTGACCCAATAATCTTGTGGAAAATTTGAGCTGCAAGACAAGAGCCAAAATTAACTTAATTAGTTATGTTTATCCGAAAAAGAGATAAAGTTGAATTTGTACGTAGTTCTAAGGATATGTGGTATAACTTAATACAAATCGTAAGGATAAATATAAATATCAAAGACGGATTGCAAAGAATGCAAAATAAACAAGGTTGGAAAGAAGATGATTTTAAGGATTAAGCAAGATGAACCAATCTATGGAGCTAAAAAGAATAACTCTTCAATATAGGAGTGTATGGTGTTTGAGTTACAATGTAAGCCAAAAATTGTCTTTTTACAGAAATGTAGCCATCCTCTTTATAGTGGAGGATCCTACTTTTGATATAATTAAAAATACATAGTGGGGAACCCATGATAAATCAGTTTTTCCCTAATTCCCGACGAGATTCTCTCCCTTAGTGCGTTTGCAACGGCTCTTGTCTGTGAGCTCGAGCTTGATCGGCCTCGGTGCTGGTCTGTATTGTTTTTAGAGCTCTATGAGGACTTGAGCTCGATGCCTACTCGGGATCAGGTGATGACTCGGGCTCGGTATCGGTTGGCCTCTGCCCCTTAAGCTCGATTCTACAACATCTCATCATAGTTTGATTCGGACCTGAGCTCGATAATGACTCTGAACTCGGTGTTTGACCTATACCTGAATTGTGAAGCTCGTTCGTACCATCTTCGGAACCCATCTCGATTTTACGAAGTCTTCCTTTGGTCTATTATGATCCCATCTCGATCAATCGTACGAAGGCCGAAATCAATTTCGATCGTATACAGATAGTCCCCTCGTTTCTCAGAAAGGATGTGGTGAGAAACGATATGATTTCTCAATGGCTCGATTGGACATACACTGACGTTTGCATTGAGCCCGACCATGACGTACGTGATAGCTGTCCCATCGGTTTAGCTTACCAAGGCATTAATGTGTATCAGACGGTGGTCGGCCACTACTGATATTGAACTGCCATTGCTTCAATCTATAAATAGCCCTTCCTTTTACCATTTATCACTTTTCAATCTTTCAAATTTTCCAAGTTCCTTTTCGTATCTTCTGAGTTCATTCGCAAATCTGTTATTCTTTTCTGCAAAATCCTTCTTCAAAACCACCAAATCTTTGTCACCTTCTTTAAATCCAAAAATGGTGAAAACATCAAAATCATCCTCCAAAAAGAAAAAGCTTCTTCTTCCCAATCTGCCGCCGATAAAACACCGGTGGATCCACGGCCTGAGGAGTGCGTCCCGACGACGTGTGTTCTTACCTCCGATTTTAAGGTCGACCAAGGCTCTTCGGTTCCGGGCTGATGCGAGCCAGTATCGAGGTATATGTGTTCGATAACCGAGGGATATCTCGAACAGGTAAAAAAAGATTGTAACAGGGGAAACAAAGAAGTGGTAGTCCCTTCTCCCGAAGAGGATATTACTACTCATATGGAAGGGTTTTTAAGTGTGTATACTTACCCTTTCACGTTAGTCCCCCTTGACCCTGTTATCATCGATTTTTGCCGTAAATACCAAATAACCTTAGGCCAAATCCACCCTTCTTTTTGGCGGATCGTTATTTTGATCTGATACTTCGTGAACAAAATCGAGGGGATGCCTTTCACCCTCGACCATCTCATCCGATTGTACTGTCCTCGCGTCTTTTGAGGCGGGTTAATAAAACTTCAGTGTCGGGCTACCAAGGTTTCATTCTCGAGCATAGATGAGGACAAGGATCGAGGCTGGATGGGAAGGTTCATTCGAGTGAAGACATCAGACCTAATACCGGCCAAGAAGATGCCATTTTACGAAGAATGGAACATGAAGCGTAAGTGTAACTCGGCTGTTATTTCCCATTGTTTTGCCCCTTCGTTTCCTTTCTTACTGATATCCCTTTTTGTGGTTCAGCGGTTCCTTGGATGCCCGGTGAGATTCTCGACCTCAAGGACTGGGTATGGGCCCTGGCTTCGACTTCTACGTATGCCGAGTGCTCATGGCACGATTTGTCAAAGTGCCGATGGGAGGCCAAAAATCATAGTAATCTCCTTTCTCGTATCATTGATAGTTCGAAATGCTTTCCGTATACATAAATCAATTTTCTTGTGTGTAGGTTTTGGCAAAGATGTGGTTTTGAGACCCTTGTCCGGCGAGGAGGAAACTTCGGCCCCGGTTTCTAAACCGGCGAAGGACAATAAGAGAAAGACTTCCGAAAATCCAAAACCGAAGGCTCGTAAGTCGAAGAAGAATACCATCCCTTTAACCTTATAATCAGTTCGACGTTTGAGGGATGAAAAAAAGGAAGAAGAAAAAGACGATGGGCCCGTACTGGTGGCCTGAATGAAGAAAACCATCGATGCCCCACAGGTAGCTGGATCGATGGTGGTTTACAAGGCTCCGCCTCGAACTAAAGATATATCGGATAAGGATTCGGGCAAAGTCCCCGAGCCATCGGGAATCGAGGATATCTCCCATCAAAGTCAAAGGATGGTGAATGTCCCTGAAGGGGCCGTTCCTGACTCTCTTCAAACCAAAGAGAGCGCCCCAAGCGACTCACTTGGGGCAGTAGTAATCGAAGACTCGCCCACTTTCCCTGCTTTTTCGGGAAGCCCAAGATATGGGGGCCCTTGAGGTAGGTGGATCTCATGAGGGAGATGATCCTTTTCGTGATTTGTTTACCGGTGTCGAGGATGTTGTCGGCACTAGTGATGCATTAGATCTTTTCCTTGGAGTGCAGCTGGCTTTGAATCGGGTAATCCTTAACTCACTTCGTTGGTAATGCTTTTATGCTTGTTTTTCTTTTCTAACCTCATTTCTTCTTTCTTTGCAAGCTGCTGCAGTTCATCAAGAAGCATGTTCTCAGTCTCGAACTGAGCTGCGTTGATGCGAGGCTGACCTTCAACGGGTCACGGAGGAGAGAAACTCCCTTAAACTCCTCTTAGGGCAAAGGGGAGAGGAAATCAAAGACCTCCGAGCTGAGTTGGCCAAGTCTCACCAAGATCAGACCGATCTATCCGAGCAGGTAATGATACTTTTAAAATCCTATGGGCTCGATACCGGAACAATGGCTAATTTTTCGGTCTCACAGCTGCAGCAAAAAATTGAGATGATCGAGAAACTCTGTGAGGAGGTCGATGTGATAAAAGCGGAGTCCTTGAAGTGGAAAGAAGGTATGGACCGCTTCGCTGCAGAGAAAGAGCCTGCTCGAGCCCAGTTATCATTGGCCGAAAACCGACTTTAAAGTATGAAGGAGAAAAACCCGGTTCAAGCAAGAAGAATAGAGGAGCTCGAGGCTCGGTTGGCCTCTGAACTTTCCAAGGCCGAATCTGACGCCGAAAAGGCAAAGGTCGATGCAGATGCACCCGTAGCCGTCTATTGGGCCGATGCTGAAGCTGCCCAGGTATAAGCAAGAGAGGCAGCCGAGACCGCCGACACTCGAGCATATTGGGTTGCTGAACTTGCTAAGTTCCAATCGCGTAGGGAGACCCTCGAGAGGATCCATGCTCGAGGTTTCGACCTCACTGAAGAGATAAAAGGGGCTAAAGAGCTCGAAGCCAAAGCTGAATCCTTGGCGTCCGATGATGACGATGATGATGATGGC
This sequence comes from Nicotiana otophora, assembly GCA_000715115.1. NCBI lineage: Eukaryota > Viridiplantae > Streptophyta > Magnoliopsida > Solanales > Solanaceae > Nicotiana > Nicotiana otophora. Next base: position 26,089 of record AWOL01S0016954.1, read on the forward strand.
GATAATGGTAGCAAGAGCGGGTCCGAGAGCGGGGAGGAGCCCTATGAAGAAGAGACCGCCCCCGGGGATAACCAAGAAACTTAGCCCTTAGTTTCTATTTCGGATATTGCAAACAATCATGTAAACAATCTTGTATATATATACAAATATCTTTTCTTTTCCCGTCTTGCCTCTATTTTATCTTCTGCCTTGTGAAGATTTTCTTTTATTCATGCCTTATGAATGTTTTCATAAGGCTTTAGGAAATTTGATCGAATTTGGACTTTGTAGCCCTTATAACCGAGTGAGCATTTACTCAAACTCAAAATAAGGTAGCCCATAGGCTTAGTAGTCGAGTTGAGTGATTGCTTGAACTGGAAGTAATACAGCCCGTAGGCTTATTGGTCGAGTGAGTGTTTGCTCGAACTCGAAATAGTAGCCCGTAGGCTTAATGGTCGAGTGAGCGCTTGCTCGAACTCGAAATGAAAGTAGCCCATAGGCTTAATAGTCGAGTGAGTGCTTGCTCAAACTCAGAATAAAAGTAGCCCATAGGCTTAGTAGTCGAGTGAGTGATTCGAACTCGAAGTAATATAGCCCATAGGCGTAATTGTCGAGTGAGTGCTTGCTCGAACTCAAAGTAAAAGTAGCTCGTAGGCTTAGCAGTCGAGTGAGTACTTGATCGAACTCGGAATAAAAGTATCTCGTAGGCTTAGTAGTGGAGTGAATGATTCGAACTCGAAGTAATGTAGCCCGTAGGCATAATAGTCGAGTGAGTGCTTGCTCGAACTCGGAATAAAAGTAGCCCGTAGGCTTAGTAGTCGAGTTACTGATTTCGAACTCGAAGTAATGTAGCCCGTAGGCATAATAGTCGAGTGAGTGCTTGCTCGAACTCGGAATAAAAGTAGCCCGTAGGCTTAGTAGTCGAGTTACTGATTTCGAACTCGAAGTAATGTAGCCCGTAGGCATAATAGTCGAGTGAGTGCTTGCTCGAACTCGGAATAAAAGTAGCCCGTAGGCTTAGTAGTCGAGTTACTGATTTCGAACTCGAAGTAATGTAGCCCGTAGGCTTAATAGTCGAGGGAGTTCTTGCTCGAACTCGGAATGAAAGTAGCCCGTAGGCTTAGTAATCGAGTGAGTGCTTGCTCGAACTCGGAATGAAAGTAGCCCATAGGCTTAGTAGTCGAGTGAGTGATTTTGAACTCGAAGTAATATAGCCCGTAGGCTTAATAGTCGAGTGAGTAATTCGAACTAGAAGTAATGTAGCCCGTAGGCGTAATGGTCGAGTGAGTGCTTGCTCGAACTCGAAGTAAAAGTAGCCCGTAGGCTTAGTAGTCGAGTGAGTGCTTGCTCGAACTCGAAGTAAAAGTAGCCCGTAGGCTTAGTAGTCGAGTGAGTGCTTGCTCGAACTCGAAGTAAAAGTAGCCCGTAGGCTTAGTAGTCGAGTGAGTGCTTGCTCGAACTCGAAGTAAAAGTAGCCCGTAGGCTTAGTAGTCGAGTGAGTGCTTGCTCGAACTCGAAGTAAAAGTAGCCCGTAGGCTTAGTAGTCGAGTGAGTGCTTGCTCGAACTCGAAGTAAAAGTAGCCCGTAGGCTTAGTAGTCGAGTGAGTGCTTGCTCGAACTCGAAGTAAAAGTAGCCCGTAGGCTTAGTAGTCGAGTGAGTGCTTGCTCGAACTCGAAGTAAAAGTAGCCCGTAGGCTTAGTAGTCGAGTGAGTGCTTGCTCGAACTCGAAGTAAAAGTAGCCCGTAGGCTTAGTAGTCGAGTGAGTGCTTGCTCGAACTCGAAGTAAAAGTAGCCCGTAGGCTTAGTAGTCGAGTGAGTGCTTGCTCGAACTCGAAGTAAAAGTAGCCCGTAGGCTTAGTAGTCGAGTGAGTGCTTGCTCGAACTCGAAGTAAAAGTAGCCCGTAGGCTTAGTAGTCGAGTGAGTGCTTGCTCGAACTCGAAGTAAAAGTAGCCCGTAGGCTTAGTAGTCGAGTGAGTGCTTGCTCGAACTCGAAGTAAAAGTAGCCCGTAGGCTTAGTAGTCGAGTGAGTGCTTGCTCGAACTCGAAGTAAAAGTAGCCCGTAGGCTTAGTAGTCGAGTGAGTGCTTGCTCGAACTCGAAGTAAAAGTAGCCCGTAGGCTTAGTAGTCGAGTGAGTGCTTGCTCGAACTCGAAGTAAAAGTAGCCCGTAGGCTTAGTAGTCGAGTGAGTGCTTGCTCGAACTCGAAGTAAAAGTAGCCCGTAGGCTTAGTAGTCGAGTGAGTGCTTGCTCGAACTCGAAGTAAAAGTAGCCCGTAGGCTTAGTAGTCGAGTGAGTGCTTGCTCGAACTCGAAGTAAAAGTAGCCCGTAGGCTTAGTAGTCGAGTGAGTGCTTGCTCGAACTCGAAGTAAAAGTAGCCCGTAGGCTTAGTAGTCGAGTGAGTGCTTGCTCGAACTCGAAGTAAAAGTAGCCCGTAGGCTTAGTAGTCGAGTGAGTGCTTGCTCGAACTCGAAGTAAAAGTAGCCCGTAGGCTTAGTAGTCGAGTGAGTGCTTGCTCGAACTCGAAGTAAAAGTAGCCCGTAGGCTTAGTAGTCGAGTGAGTGCTTGCTCGAACTCGAAGTAAAAGTAGCCCGTAGGCTTAGTAGTCGAGTGAGTGCTTGCTCGAACTCGAAGTAAAAGTAGCCCGTAGGCTTAGTAGTCGAGTGAGTGCTTGCTCGAACTCGAAGTAAAAGTAGCCCGTAGGCTTAGTAGTCGAGTGAGTGCTTGCTCGAACTCGAAGTAAAAGTAGCCCGTAGGCTTAGTAGTCGAGTGAGTGCTTGCTCGAACTCGAAGTAAAAGTAGCCCGTAGGCTTAGTAGTCGAGTGAGTGCTTGCTCGAACTCGAAGTAAAAGTAGCCCGTAGGCTTAGTAGTCGAGTGAGTGCTTGCTCGAACTCGAAGTAAAAGTAGCCCGTAGGCTTAGTAGTCGAGTGAGTGCTTGCTCGAACTCGAAGTAAAAGTAGCCCGTAGGCTTAGTAGTCGAGTGAGTGCTTGCTCGAACTCGAAGTAAAAGTAGCCCGTAGGCTTAGTAGTCGAGTGAGTGCTTGCTCGAACTCGAAGTAAAAGTAGCCCGTAGGCTTAGTAGTCGAGTGAGTGCTTGCTCGAACTCGAAGTAAAAGTAGCCCGTAGGCTTAGTAGTCGAGTGAGTGCTTGCTCGAACTCGAAGTAAAAGTAGCCCGTAGGCTTAGTAGTCGAGTGAGTGCTTGCTCGAACTCGAAGTAAAAGTAGCCCGTAGGCTTAGTAGTCGAGTGAGTGCTTGCTCGAACTCGAAGTAAAAGTAGCCCGTAGGCTTAGTAGTCGAGTGAGTGCTTGCTCGAACTCGAAGTAAAAGTAGCCCGTAGGCTTAGTAGTCGAGTGAGTGCTTGCTCGAACTCGAAGTAAAAGTAGCCCGTAGGCTTAGTAGTCGAGTGAGTGCTTGCTCGAACTCGAAGTAAAAGTAGCCCGTAGGCTTAGTAGTCGAGTGAGTGCTTGCTCGAACTCGAAGTAAAAGTAGCCCGTAGGCTTAGTAGTCGAGTGAGTGCTTGCTCGAACTCGAAGTAAAAGTAGCCCGTAGGCTTAGTAGTCGAGTGAGTGCTTGCTCGAACTCGAAGTAAAAGTAGCCCGTAGGCTTAGTAGTCGAGTGAGTGCTTGCTCGAACTCGAAGTAAAAGTAGCCCGTAGGCTTAGTAGTCGAGTGAGTGCTTGCTCGAACTCGAAGTAAAAGTAGCCCGTAGGCTTAGTAGTCGAGTGAGTGCTTGCTCGAACTCGAAGTAAAAGTAGCCCGTAGGCTTAGTAGTCGAGTGAGTGCTTGCTCGAACTCGAAGTAAAAGTAGCCCGTAGGCTTAGTAGTCGAGTGAGTGCTTGCTCGAACTCGAAGTAAAAGTAGCCCGTAGGCTTAGTAGTCGAGTGAGTGCTTGCTCGAACTCGAAGTAAAAGTAGCCCGTAGGCTTAGTAGTCGAGTGAGTGCTTGCTCGAACTCGAAGTAAAAGTAGCCCGTAGGCTTAGTAGTCGAGTGAGTGCTTGCTCGAACTCGAAGTAAAAGTAGCCCGTAGGCTTAGTAGTCGAGTGAGTGCTTGCTCGAACTCAGAATAAAAGTAGCCCGTAGGCTTAATGGTCGAGTGAGTGATTCGAACTCGAAGTAATGTGGGTCGTAGGCTTAATAGTCGAGTGAGTGCTTGCTCGAACTCGGAATGAAAGTAGCCCGTAGGCTTAGTAGTCGAGTGAATGTTACTCGAACTTGTTGATTTACCTTAATCCTATTTGCATAATAAATCTCTAAATAGAGGAATTTTTCTTGGATATAAGATATCGGTAAAAAACTTTCTTTGTAAGTCATTATACACGTGTTCATGTTTTGCGTCAGGGATCGGGCCAACTACATGAACATGGTTCGTTTTGACCATTTGGCTCTTACAATTTTTCCTATCGGAACCGTGTTGTTATGAAGTAACTTTCTTGCATCGAACTTGATATATTTGAGGGTTGATGCCCCCCAGTATTCGAGGTCGATTGTAAAGAGGCCTCGGATACTGTCGAATTATTTCTAAGTTTAGCACGATTAATGGTTGCCTCATTCAAAACCTTGCCAAAAACCTATTTGGGATAAAACCGGTCTAAGGGAAAAAGAGTGCAACGCGTGCATTCAGACCTAGGGCTTTGTATTGAAGGATCCATCCCTGCTCTTAATCGGACTCCTGCAAGGGTTAGTTTCGAAATATAAACGAATATGGGAGGGTCGTACCTTAGCAGTAGTATCGTTTTAGGTGCGACACATTCCAATTGCTTGATAGGTGTTTGCCGTTTATAATACCGAGCTTGTAAGATCCTTTTTCGACGTTTTTGAGTACCTGATACGGTCCTTCCCAGTTTGGACCCAGTTTTCCTTCGTTTGGATTTCGAGTACTGAGGGTGACTTTCCTTAGCACTAAGTCCCCGAGTTTAAAATGGCGAAGCTTGGCTCTTCGATTATAGTATCTTTCGATTCGCTGCTTTTGGGCGGCCAATTGGACGGGAGCAGCTTCTCGTTTTTCATCCGATAATTCGAGGCTAGTATTCACAGCCTCGTTATTTGACTCTTTTGTTGTATATCGAAACCTGGCACTGGGTTCCCCGACTTCGACTGGAATCAAGGCTTCGGAGCCATATACTAAGGAGAACGGGGTTGCCCCTGTACTAGATTTTGATGTTATTCGATATGCCGAAAGAACTTCGGGTAGGATTTCTCTCCATTTTCCCTTAACATCGTTCAACCCTTACTTTAGGTTTTGGATGATACTTTTGTTCATTGATTCGGCCTGTCCGTTCCCACTAGGGTGATACGGTGTTGATAATATCCTTTTTATTTTGTGGTCTTCGAGGAATTTCATCACTTTGCCGCCGATAAACTGTTTCCCATTATCACACACTATTTCGCCGGGTATCCCGAATTGACATACGATATGATCCCAGATAAAGTCTATAACCTCTTTCTTTCTTACTTTTACGAACGCATGTGCTTCAACCCATTTAGAGAAATAGTTAGTCATAAATAAAATAAACTTAGCTTTACCTGGGGCCGATGGCAGAGGGCCAACGATATCCGTTCTCCATTTCATGAACGACCATGGGGATATGACTGAGTGAAGTTGCTCTCCGGGATGATGGATCATTGGTGAAAACTTTTGACATTTATCACATTTTCGGATAAACTCCTTTGCATCTTTGTCTACATCGATCCAATAATACCCTGCCCTGATTATGTTTTGGACTAATGAATCGGCACCGGAGTGATTTCCACAAGTTCTCTCGTGAATCTCAAGTATGATATAGTTGGTGTCTCCTGGACCTAAGCATACTGCCAATGGTCCATCGAATGTCCTTCGGTATAATATTCCATCTACAGTCAATGTAAATCGAGCAGCTTTGGTTCGTAGGGCCCTCGAATATTTAGGGTCCGATGGGAGCTTTCCATTCTTTAAGTATTCAATATACTTATTCCTCCAATACCAAGTTAAGCTTGTAGAGTTTATCTCGGCATGAACTTCTTCGATCACAGATCTCGAGCGTTGTACTACAGTCCTCGAGCTTATTTCGTCTTCCTCGACCGATGATCCCAAATTTCCAAGTGCATCGGCCTCACCGTTTTGTTCTCGTGGTACATGCTGTAAAGTCCACTCTTTGAAATGGTGCAAAGTAACCTGCAGTTTGTCCAAATACCTTTGCATTCTATCCTCTCGAACTTTAGAGGTTTTGTTTTCTTGATTTACCACCAGTAAAGTCACATTTGGCTTCAATGACTTCCGCTCCCAAGCTTTTAGCTAGCTCGAGACCTGCAATCATGGCCTCATACTCGGCCTTGTTGTTAGTCAATCTAGTAGTTTTGATAGATTGCCTAATAGTTCTATCCGTAGGCGGCTTTACAACGATGCCTAGCCCGGACCCCTTCACGTGCGAAGCCCCGTCCGTGAAAAGGATCCATACCCCCGATGATGTACCCGATTTCAACAAGAGTTCCTTTTCGACTTCGGGTACGAAGGTTGGCGTGAAATCGGCCACGAAGTCTGCTAAAATTTGAGACTTGATGGCCGTACGGGGTTGATATTCGATATCGCACCCACTGAGTTTAACGGCCCATTTGGCCAATCGGCATGATAGTTTAGGCTTATGCAAAATATTACGAAGTGGGTAAGTGGTTAACACGCATATGTGGTGACATTAAAAGTATGGTCTTAACTTTCTAGAAGCGCTTATCAGCGCAAGTGCCAATTTCTCTAAGTGTGGATATCTAGTTTCTTCTTCTCCTAAGGTTCGACTTACATAATAAACGGGAAATTGTGTACCTTGCTCTTATTGAACTAGGACACCACTTACTGCGATTTCCGATACTGCCAAGTACAAGCAAAGTTTTTCGTTTGTTTTTGGAGTATGAAGCAGTGGTGGGCTTGATAGATATCGCTTCAATTCCTCTAATGCCTGTTGGCATTCCGGGGTCCAAGAGAAATCGTTCTTCTTTTTGAGTAGAGAAAACAATTTGTGACTTCGATCTGATGACCTTGAAATGAATCGGCCTAAGGCAGCAATCCGTCCCGTTAGCCTCTGCACAGCTTTTACACTGTCCACGATGGCGATGTCTTCGATGGCTTTGATTTTATCGGGGTTGATATCGATCCCCTGATTTGATACCATAAAGCCGAGGAACTTGCCCGAACCGACCCTGAAAGCACATTTCTCAGGGTTGAGCTTCATGTTGTATTTCCTTAAAATCTCGAATGTTTCCTGCAAATGAGCCAAATGGTCCTCTGCACGCAGGGACTTCACTAGCATGTCATCAATATAAACTTCCATTGATTTACCTATTTGTTCCTCGAACATTTTATTTACTAGGTGTTGGTAAGTAGCTCCTGCATTTTTTAGCCCGAAGGGCATCGCATTATAACAATATATTCCATACTTGGTGACAAATGAAGTCTTTTCCTAGTTTTCCAGGTTCATTTGGATTTGATTATACCCGAAATAGGCATCAAGAAAAGTAAAGACCTCATGGGCGCGTGGCATCGATCATGCAATCGATGTTAGGCAGCGAAAAAGAATCTTTGGGGCATGCCTTGTTTGAATCATTATAATCTACACACATACTAAGTTTGTTCCATTTTTCAGGGACTACAACTACATTGGCTAACCATTCAGGATATTTTACCTCCCGAACGGACCCTATTTTGAGAAGTTTAGTTACCTCGTCCTTTATGAATGTGTGCTTTACCTCGAACTGGGGTCTTCTCTTTTGCTTCACCGGTTTGAACCTAGGGTCCAGGCTTAGCCGATGCGTCATTATATCCGGTGGGATCCCTGTTATATCTAAATGGGACCAAGCAAAATAATCTATGTTATCGATAAGAAATTGAATAAGCTTTTCATGAGTTCGGGGGTTAATCCCGTTCCCAGGTATACCCTTCGTTCGCGTAAATGCTCGATTAGTATGACTTGCTCCAATTCTTCAATCGTTGATTGGGTAGTGTCGGAATCATCGGGAACCACGAAGGATCGAAGGATCCTTTGATCATCATCTACCTCGATCTTTTGATTTTATGGTTGGGTTGAAGCTGATGTCTGTGATTGCTATTTGGCATCTCGTTTCCCTTTTGAGTCCGACCCTTCGTTGATGAAGGTGAGGATATCGAAATTGCTTCTTCGACGGCAAACATTTCTCTCGCGGGCGGTTGTTCTCCGTACGTTGTTTTGACTCCCTTCGATGTTGGGAATTTAAGAACCTGGTGTAGGGTCGAAGGTAGAGCTCTCATGTTGTAGATCCATGGCCTTCCAAAAAGGGCGTTGTACCTCATGTCACCTTTGATTACGTAGAACTTCATTTCCTGGATGCTCCCGGCCATGTTTATCGGCAGGATTATCTCGCCTTTGGTGGTTTCACATACCATATTGAATCCGTTTAGAACCAGGGTTGCGGGTACGACCTGGTCCTATAGACCGAGCTGTTCTACAACCTTCGATCTAATAATGTTGGCCGAGCTACCTGGATCAATTAACACACGCTTAACTTTAGTTTTATTCATAAGTACGGATATTACCAGTGCATCATTATGAGGTTGAATAACTCCTTCTACATCTTCATCATTAAAGGACAAAGTTCATATGGGTACGTAATCCTGAGTTCGAGGTTGCTTTTCTCTCATAACCGATGTCTTAGTGCGTTTAAGCACTGGCCCTTGAGGGGTATCGACGCCGCCGATGATCATGTGGATGATGTGTTGCGGTTCTCCTTGTTCGTTTTGCTTGCTGAAATCCCTGCTTTTGAAATGGTTCTTGGCCCTGTCGCTTAAAACTTCTCGAAGGTGCCCTTTATTGAATAACCGGGCTACCTCCTCTCTTAGTTGCCTACAATCTTCCGTTCTGTGGCCATGGGTACCATGATATTCGCATATCTGATTGGGATTTCTCTGGGCAGGATCAGTCTGCATGAGCTGAGGCTATTTAGTGTCTTTGATGCATCCAATAGCCGACATGATGAAGGATGCATCAATACTGAAGTTATACTCCAATAACCGTGGCACTTCTTTAGATCCGGTAGGCCTGTCGAACCCATTTCTATTCATCAGCCCCCGAAACCCTTGACCTCAATCACTTCTTTTGTTTCTTTGTCCGGGGTTACATCTTGATTCATTGATTATGTGGTTTTCACTATACGGTCGGTATCGGTCCCTAATCAGACCTTGTTCTCGATTGATATCCCTTCGAGCAGCGGGTTTAGACCCCAACTGATCGTCTTCAACTCTAATTTTTGATTGGTACCGATTATGCACGTCGGCTCAAGTAATAGCTGGGTACTCAATTAGGTTATGCTTCAACTACCGTGAAGCCGTCGAACTTCGTTCGTTCAGACCTTGAGTGAAAGCCCGAACAACCCAATCATCTGTGACTGGTGGCAGATCCATTTGTTCCATTTGAAAACGAGATACGAACTCCCTTAGCATCTCGTTATCCTTTTGTTTTACGAAGGAATCTGCAAGCATAGCAAAGGAATCGATAGAATTAGAAGATAAATTATGATACCATATCATCTCTCCCTTTGACAGGGTTTCATCGAATTTCTTCAGTAATACGGATTCGATCTCATGATCCTCAAGGTCGTTCCCTTTGATGGCACATATGTATGAGGTGACATGTTCATTTGGGTCGGTAGTTCCATTATACTTAGAAATTTCGGGCATGCGGAATTTCTTTGGGATTGGTTTAGGAGCCGCGCTTGGGGGGAAAGGATTTTGTACGATTGTTTTTGGAATCTAAGTCCTTCAATATCGGTGGTGCCCCCGGGATCTGATCAACCCTGGAGTTATATGTTTCCATCTTTTTGTCGTTTTCTTCGATCTTCCTTTCTCCTGATTCTATTCGTTTGGTCAGTTCTTCGAATATCTTAGCAATTTCGGGATTAGTCCCTGACTCCTGGTCATTTGATCTTATTATAGCTTGTTCCGTTCCATGGGCGATTTTTCGAGGTTGACTGGGTTCCGGCCTGCTCGGTATTTGGGTTTGACTCTGCGACTGAGCTATTGCTGCCTGTTGAGTTTGCAACATTTCGAAAATCATACGCAAGCTGACGCCGTTTTCCTCGACATTATGGGTATCTTGAGCTGCAGATCGAGTGCCACCATGAATGCTATTTTCAGGTTCAGAATATAGGTTTGCCTCAATGGCCACATGCGAATTAATGTCTATCGGCACTTCGATTCGAGCTCTAACGGCGTTGACAAACGGTCTTTCAGTACTGGGTATTAGGTTGTTGTTCTCATTTTGAAGACCAGCTTCGTTGTCGATAGGTAAGGCAATTTAATTGATAGTTAGTCGTTGCTAATCTGAAATCAAAGACACTTCCGAAAACAAGTGCAAAATGGTGTGTTTTTGCAGATTCGTATCAAATAACCACTGTTATCCTTAGCCCCACGGTGGGCGCCAAATTGTTTACCCAAAAAACTGATAGAGTTGAATTTGTACGTAGTTCTAAGGATATGTGGTATAACTTAATACAAATCGTAAGGATAAATAGAAAGATCAAATACAGATTGCAAAGAATGCAAAATAAACAAGGTTGGAAAGAAGATGATTTTAAGGACTAAGCAAGATGAATCAATCTATGGAGCTAAAAAGAATAACTGTTCAATATAGGAGTGTATGATGTTTGAGTTACAATGTAAGCCAAAAACTATCTTTTACAGAAATGTAGCCATCCTCTTTATAGTGGAGGACCCTACTTTAGATATAATTAAAAATACATAGTAGGGAACCCATGATAAATTAGTTTTTCCCTAATTCCCGACGAGATTCTCTCCCTTAGTGCGTTTGCACCGGCTCTTGTCTGTGAGTTCGAGCTTGATCGGCCTCGGTGCTGGTCGGTATTGTTTTTAGAGCTCTATGCGGACTTGAGCTCGATGCCGGCTCGGGATCAGGTGATGACTCGGGCTCGGTATCGGTTGGCCTCTGCCCCTTAAGCTCGATTCCACAACATCTCATCATAGTTTGATTCGGACCCGAGCTCGATAATGACTCCGAACTCGGTGTTTGACCTATACCTGAAATCTGAAGCTCGTTCGTACCATCTTCGGAACCCATCTCGATATTACGAAGTCTTTCTTTGGTCCATTATGATCCCATCTCGATCAATTGTACGAAGACCGAAATCAATTTCGACCGTATACAAGTTCTTTGTAAAATTATAGCAGCTCGCGAAATTGTCCCTAACGTGTTCTTACTTCAAACATATAAGGAAAGAATAGAGAGATTTTAGACAAAAAATTGAAAAAAGGGGAAAGAAGTTTGTATCCACTGTCCATATGATGGTCACTCATAACCTATTTGATCAATCTTCTAAAATCAACTTATTTTGAAAAGTACTTTTCAGAAAAGTACTTTTGGTAAGAAATATTTTGTGTTTAATTAATTAATTTAAAAATCAGTAGCAATTAATGTTTGACCAACCTTTTAAAAAGTACTTCTAAGCGATTTTTCTCAACATTGTTTTTCAAAAAAGTGCTTTTGGGGAGAACCTATTATGTCTGCTTCTCAAAAATTACTTTTGCGTCTATTCAAAAATTCTTTTCTTTTCTAAAAGTTTTGCCAAATACATTAATTTTGGCTAAAAAGCATTTTAGGCTTAAAAAGAAAACTTATGGCAAAATGGAAACTTGGCTAATCAGGCCAATAGTCTGCTAGTGATATTTCTTGGTCCCTGACATGTGGCCAGGCCCAAGTAGAAATAGATTGGGGTAATATTGTATCTATACGCAACAAGGATAAAAGAGTGCGTATCCATTAGTTTTTGTCCAATTTCGATGGCCTAATCTATACTATATTATCTATCTATATCTATATTTATATTTATATTTAAAAAAATATTATTTATAGTCACTCGGGCCAAACCTATAACATCCGGTAGCCCAAAATTACAATACACATTTTATAGCCCAAAAGTAATTCTAGTGACTAGCCCAAAAGTACTGCTTTCTGCTTCTTTCTCAGTTTCTCTGGTTACAATCTGTTGAAAACCCCTCATTTTTAACTGTAGCATTTTATATATTTGGTCTAATCTTTACTTTGGTTTTAACGTAAATCCATACTATATAATCACATGGTTGTTTTTCTGAAATTTTAGTCATGCAGCATTGCGAAATGATATTGGATAGATTTCAGATTTCGTCCTCTGCATGCGCGTTTTATTGATTTTCATTTGGACTTTTTTTTTTACTTCTTTTGTTTTTTACGTTGGATTATGAAATCAATAATGGAACAGTTTTGATCTAATTACAAGAGATTTAGCAATTAATGCAATAAGCATAATATAACGATTTAACTGAGCAAGAGCAACTCCAAACCAAACTGAAGGAACAAATCAACTCGTTTGTTATTTATTTTCAGAAATTCAAGGGCTGTTGAATTTGTTTTAAAAGTGAAAAAGGAAAATCATTAGTAAAGAGAGAGGGGCAACTACCCTTTGAATAAAAATCCCAAGCTCTCTGTTATAGCCTCATTTTATTCTGGGCTAACTTTCTTTGCTAGGAAAATCTTTTGGTTTTCACCAAATAAATTTCCATTTCCACATGTATGTCATTAGTTGATTTTGATGGGAATCATAATTTCAGATCCACCATTAGTATATATTATGGATATTTATGTATTTCTTTCAGTGAAAATAGATTTGAATATTGGTATATTATAAAATATATACAAAATAAACTGTCACTATACAAAAATTATATAAAATAAACTGTCACTAGCTATACAATTTATATACAATAGGCTGTCACTATACAAATATATACAAAAATAAACTGTCATTATACAAAATATATACTAAATAGAATGTCACTATACAAAATATATACTAAATAGAATGTCACTATACAAAATATATACAAAATAGACTGTCACTATCCAAAAATATACTAAGTAGACGGACAATATACAATTTATATACAATAGACTGTCACTATACAAAATAGACAGTCACTATATAAAATATATATTAAATAGACTGTTACTATACAAAAAATATACAAAATAGACTGTCGCTATACAAAATAGACTCTCAATACACAAAAATATACAAAACAAACTGTCACTATACAAAAAATATACAAAATAGATATTTCGGGCTATTAGATGCAATAAGTTTGGGCTGAAAGGCCATTTCGTGTCAGTGAAAAAAATCATGGGCTATTAAAATTTTGAGGGACTATAGAGAGTTGTTTTCTCTCTATGTTGCACACTAAATATTAAACGATAAAAATATCCTCAAAATATTAATCGACTATTATGTCCTTGCAAGATTAAATTCATTCAAAGAAATAATCCATATTGGATAGAACTGTAACTTTTACTTCACCAAATATTTCGACCTCTATATTCAACTAAACTTCTGCCTCCTTGAATTTTGGTCAATCCACCATGAATTTGAAATCGTTCCCAATTCAAGTTGGCAACTGTTTCCAACTCTAATTTATCTGCTTCTCCTTTTTTATCTATTAATTAATGTTTGTACAAGCTATTAACTTTTATTTTATTTAATATAATATCAAGACACACGATTTTCTTTTCATTTGTTTTGTAGGTAATACTGAAAATATTCTGTGGTCATACATTATTTGATTCGCATAAAAATCTCTTCCTATTTATTTATATATGTATAGTAATTGTGTAACAAGCCGACCGGTCGTTTTACTTTTTAGAACCCCGTTCCCCTAAATAAGACTCCCTCAATGTGCTTTTACTGTTTTATGACTTGCGGGGATGGTTAGTTCGGGATTTGGAAGGGTTCGGGTTGAAATCGGAACACTTGGTTCCTTGGTTTGGCTTTAAAAGGCTAATTTGACCTCGGTCAACGTTTTGAGTAAACGACCTCAGAATCGGGAATTGACGGTTCCAAAAGGTTCGTATAATAATTTCGGACTTGGAGCGTATGTTCTATTGGGTTTTGGATGACCCGGAAGCGTTTTGGCGCCTAACAGTGAAAGTCGGCTCTTTGAAAGTTTTAAAGTTCTTTTAAATTTGATTTGGAGTAATTTTTGATGTTATCGAGGCTCAATTGGAATTCCGAGACCGAAAATAGTTCCGTATGGTGATTTAAAACTTGCACGCAAAATTTGGTTTCATTTCGAGTAGTTTAAGTATGATTCGCCACGTTCGGGATAAGTTTGTAGAACTTGAAGTTCTTGAGTTGAGTCAATTTGGTTTGGGGTATGATTCTTAGTTTTGATGTTGTTTTATGAGTTCCGAGGGTTCGAGCGAGTCCGTTTTACGATTTCAAACTTGTTGATATGTTCGGGCGGGGCCCCGGGTGTTAATCGGACGAGGCTCGGACCAAGTTTGGACTTAGGAGCAATGGCTGAAGCTTCCAGCTTCTGGTGTAACCACACCTGCGCATGGATAACCACAGGTGTGAGCTCGCAGAAGCGAGCAAGAAGCCGCGGAGTGGTCTAGTGGGGACAACTCAGAAGCCGCAGAAGCAGAGTTATTGGGCGCACAGGTACAATGGAGGAAGCCGCAGAAGCGACCAAGCCGCAGACGCGGTGCGAGAGCCGCAGAAGCGGGAAAATGGTCCGCATGTGCGGATTTTGGCTCAATTAGAGGAGACCGCATTTGCGAGAAATTTTTCGCAGATGCGGGACCACAAACGTGATCGTACCTCCGCAGGTGCGAAAATCACAGAAGGTAGAACCTTCATTTTAGTCGGGGTTTGAGTATTTTGACTCATTTTCTTCATTCTTGGGGCAAATTTGGAGCTTTTGGAGAGGAGTTTTCACCTAGCACTTTGAGGTAAGTAATTCTCACCCAATATAAGTTTAATACATAGATTATGGGTAAATTATAGGATATAAATTGTGAAAATCATGGGTTTAGATAAAAAATTTAGGTTTTTGATAAAAATGAGATTTAACCATGAATATGGCTATGGAATTGAGTGAAAATTTTACATTTGAGTTAGTGAGTTTATGGGTAACAACTGTCTTAAAAAATTTCTGAAATCCGGGTACGTGAGCCCGATGATGAATTTTAGGAATTCTTCAATTAGGATTGGGTAACCACTTTATTAGCTAGAATTATGAACTTTTGAGCTCGTATTGATTATTTTATATAACATTTGACTAGTTTCGAATTTTCGGTGCCGAGGACCCAAATGTTGGCACCCTACTTGTTAATTAAAGTGCTTAATTACTTAGAACTGGTTGATTAAATTGTGGAGGACCACTAACCGAATTTTTGGTACCTTGTGTTTTAGCCCTTAATAACGGTTGAGTCAAATGCTTATAAATTATTCTCTCTTCTAGTGGAGCGGGCCGAACGCCTCGATAGTAGATAGATGCATCTATGGTTCGTGCCGCTTGACCCTCGGTCGTGTACACGTTATTCTGGATCGGGCCGTACGACCTCGACATAAATCGTGCTTAATAATACTTGGTGCCTAACCATACCTTAAACTATGTTGTGGTTTGAAAGAATTGCCGAAGAACTAATTGCTCCTGCTTGTTGTTGAGTTATTATTATTACTTACATTGCTCATGTTATTTAAAAATTTCTTTATTCATATTATTAGCCCATAGTAAGTGTTGAAGTCGACCCCTCGTTACTACTTCTTCGAGGTTAGACTTGATACTTACTGGGTACATACTGTTTATATACTCACGCTACACTTCTACAGTAACCGTGCAGGATCCGAGGCCGGTGCATCTAGCTATCCTACCGGTGCGCGTCCCAGATATCCCAAGGCCTAGTGGTGAGCTTCTTCCTGAGCCGTTCTGCATTATGACTACTCTATTTCGGACAGTATTTGTATTTGTATTTATATTATGACTACTCTATTTCAGACAGTATCTAAAGTTTTGTATATTCTACTAGTTGCTCGTAAACTTGTGACACTAGGTCTTGAAAATTATGCTAGTAGACACATGTTGATTTTGATTATCTACTTTCCTTTCATTTACTCTTAAATTGTCTATTATTCACTTTTATGAAATTTGTCGCTTCCTATTTTCTCAATAAAAAAATCAACTATTTCTAAATTGTTATAAGAAACAATCACGTGATTAGTTCACTATAGACTTACCTAGCGGTAACGTTGGACGCCATCACGGCATATATGGGAAATTGGGTCGTGACAACATGGTATCAGAGCACTAGATTCACGTAGGTCTCACAAGTTATGAGCAGGCCTAATAGAGTCTTGCAGATCGGTACATAGACGTTTGTACTTATCTTCGAGAGACTATAAGGTGTTAGGAAAATACTCTTTCTTCATCTCCTATCGTGCAGTTGATGTTATACTAAGTATCCTTGACTTATTCTCTCACAAATGGTGGGAACGCACATAACGGATGTTCCATACCCGGGAGGAGTTGCTCCTCCTGTTGCTAGAGGCCGGGGGAGGGGACCGACCCGAGGTAGAGGACGAGGACGTCCCAAAGTTTCTCCAGCTATGCCACTAGCGGATCCAGTAGAAGATCCAATTATTGAGGAGCAGGGCGAGGTGCCTGCGGTAGAGCCAGCCCCGGTAGATTTCATGTCAGCACCGGGCTTCCAAGAGGTCATGGGCCGTATGCTACGGTTCATGGATACTATGACTCATGCTGGTTTATTTCTAGCAGACCCTACCACATCTCTAGCGGGAGGGGGAGAACATACCCCTACCGTTCAAGCTCCAGGGCATGCATCTACCGTATATCAGAACCCGGGCGGACTGCCCATGGGTGGAGTTCAGCCAGTTGCAGCAGCCATACCCGAACCCATACCAGCTGCGGCCGGCGATCCACATAGGCTATTGGACAAATGGACCCGGCTACAGCCTCTTGTCTTCGGAGGTGAGCGACACGAGGACCCCCAGGACTTTATTGACTGTTGCAGGGGCAGACTGCACAATATGAGGATATTGGAGTCCCACAGGGTAGATTTTACTACTTTCCAGCTGGAGGAAAGGGCCCGTAGATGGTGGTAATCTTATCTTCTTAGCATACCGGCAGGTTCTGCTCCCATGACTTGGGACCAGTTCAAACGCCCCTTCTTGGACAAATATATTCCACCCTCTCAGAGGGTGGAGCAGCTCCAACAAGGCAAGATGTAAGTGACCGACTATGAGGCGAGATTCTCAGAGTTGTCTCATCATGCACTTATGATACTTTCGACCGATGCAGAGAGGGTGCAGAGATTCATTGCAGGATTGCACTCTACCAGCCAGGCCACTATGGCCCGAGAGGTTGATATGGGGAATTCTTACTTGCTAGTTGTAGAGATATCTCAAAGTATCGAGGGAGTACATCAGCATGCTCAGGAGCAGGCTACTAGGGATAAGCAGTTTTGATATTCTGGAGAGCTAAGTGGAGCCCCGGGTGGGAGCAGGGGTCAGTTCGTGAGGGGTCAGTCTAGCAGGCCTACATATCCAGTACCGCCGCCTCCTCGGGGTGCTCCAATACGACCTTATTTCTGTGCCATGCCAAAGAGTTCTTACCGTTCACCAGCTATTCAGGTATCCTCCAGTGGGTACTCAGGCCATCAAGGTTAGACTTCAGGTCAGTAGTCCACCATACCGAGAGGTTGTTTCAAGTGCGGGGATCTCAACCATGTGTGGAGGTTTTGCCCCAGGCTTCTGGGCAAGGAAGTACAGTAGGGTCAACAACCTATTATTCCAGCACCACCTGCCCCACCAACCGCCCGACCACCTAGAGGTGGAGGGCAGGTAGTTAGGGATTGTGCTAGAAGTGGAGGCCAGTCGGGTGGGGGCCAGCCAGGGGGCGCTCCAGCCAGATTTTATGCCTTTCCATCCCGACCAGATGTAGTGGCCTCAAATGCAGTGATTATAGGTACTATTTTTGTCTATGGTATGGATGCTTCGGTACTATTTGATCCAAGGTCTGTGTATTCATATGTTTCATCTCTGTTTGCTCATTACTTGGGTGTTCATCGTGAGTCCTTGGGTATTCCTGTGTATGTGTCCACACCAATGGGCGATTCTGTTGTTATGGATCGGATCTACTGATCCTGCATTGTTATGCTCTTTGGTTATGAGACTAAAACAAATCTTCTGTTGCTTGATATGATCGACTTTGAGGTCATCCTAGGCATGGATTGGTTATTTCCATACTATGCCTTCCTTGATTGCCATGCCAAGACTATTACCTTGGCGATGCCAGAGTTGCCTAGATTGGAGTGGAAGGGTTCGTTTGTCTATACACCTAGTTGGGTTATTTCCTTCCTGAAGGCTCGACACATGGTCGAGAAGGGATGATTGGACTATCTAGCGTACGTTCGGGATACTACCACAGAGACTCCGAGGATTGATTCAGTGCCCGTAGTCCAGGAGTTCTTTGATGTGTTCCCTTTTGATCTTCCAAGCATACCATCGGAGTGTGATATCGATTTCTGTATTGATTTATCTCCAGGTACCCGGCCTATATATATCCCACCGTACCTCATGGCTCTGAAAGAGTTGAAGGAGTTAAAGGAACATCTTGTGGAGTTGCTAGCAAAGGGGTTCATCAGACCAAGTATATCACCTTGGGGGGCACCAGTGTTATTTGTGAAGAAGAAAGACGGGACTATGCGGATGTGCATTTATAACCGCCAGCTGAACAAAGTTACCATCAAGAGCAAGTACCCATTGCCGTGTATTGATGATTTGTTTGACCAGTTGTAGGGTTCCAGGGTGTTCTCTAAGATCGATTTGAGATCGGGGTACCATCAATTGAAGATTCGGGAATCAGATATTCCGAAGACTACTTTTCGGACTAGATATGTCCATTATGAGCTTCTAGTGATGTCCTTCAGTTTGACTAACGCCCCAGAGGCATTTATGGATTTGATGAACATGGTGTTAAGGCCGTATATTGATTCGTTTGTCATTGTCTTCATTAATGACATCTTGATCTACTCGCGTAGCATGGAGGAGCATGGGCAGCATTTGAGAGTGGTGCTTCAGACCTTGCGGGGACAGAAGATATATGCTAAGTTTTCCAAGTGTGAGTTTTGGCTGGATTCTGTAGCATTCTTGGGGCATGTTGTATCAGGCGAAGGTATTAAGGTGGATCCCAAAAAGATTGAGGCAGTTCAGAGTTGACCTTGTCCTATTATGACAATTGAGATTAGGAGCTTCCTGGGGTTAGCGGGTTATTATCATTGGTTTATGGAGGATTTCTCATCTATTGCATCACCTTTGACTAGGCTGACCTAGAAGGGTGCTCCGTTCCGATGGTCCAATTATTTCGAGGTGAGCTTTTAGAAGCTTAAGGTTGCATTGACTTCCGCACCAGTGTTAGTGTTGCCTTCCGGTTCAGGGATGTATACTGTGTATTGCAACGCTTCACGCGTTGGTTTAGGCTATGTATTGATGCATGATGGGTGAGTTATTGTATATGCTTCACGTTATTTGAATCCCCATGAGAAGAATTACTTATACATGATTTGGAGTTGGTCGCGATAGTTCATGCTCTTAAGATCTGGAGGCATTATCTTTACGGCGTGTCGTGTGAGGTTTACACTGATCATCGCAACTTGCAACATTTGTTAAAGGAGAGGGAGCTAAATTTGAGGCAGCGCAGGTGGCTTGAGTTACTGAAGGATTATGATATTACCATCCTTTATCATTCGGGAAAAGCGAATGTAGTTGCAGACGCCTTGAGCAGAAAGGCAGAGAGTATGGGTAGTTTGGCCTTCATTTCAACAGAGGAGAGGCCACTAGCTTTGAACTTTCAATCCTTTGCTAACAGACTTGTGAGGTTGGATATTTCAGAGTCCAGCCGAGTTCTTGCATATGTTGTTGCCCAATCTTCACTATTTGAGTAGATCAAAGCTCGCCAGTTCGATGATCCACACTTGTTGGTTCTCCGAGAGACGGTACTACGGGGTGGTGCCAAGGAGGTTAATATCGGCGAAGATGGTGTTTTGCAACTCCAGGGTCGCCTATGTGTTCCTAATATTGATGGCTTGAGGAATAAGATTCTAGAGGAGGAACACTGTTCTCGGTATTCTATTCATCCTAGGGCTACGAAGATGTATCGCGACCTGAGGGAGCATTATTGGCGGTGGCGGATGAAGAAGGACATAGTTGAGTATGTGGCTAGATGTCTAAATTGCAAACATGTCAAGTATGAACATCAGAGGCCATGTGGCCTACTTCAACAGATGGTTATACCTGAGTGGAAATAGGAACGCATCACTATGAACTTCGTAGTTGGGTTGCCGCGAACCTTGAGAAAGTTTGATGCAGTTTGGGTCATTGTCGACAGGTTGACCAAGCCGACACACTTCATTCCGATTGTGACCATGTATACTTCATAGAGGTTGGCCCAAATTTATATTCAGGAAATAGTTTGTGTCACGACCCAAAATTCCCACCTTCGGGACCGTGATGGCTCCTAACATTTCACTTGTTAGGCTAGCCAACGTTAGAATAATTTAACCATTTTTAACAATTAATCTTAATTAAATAGTAATGAAATCAATAACTGGAATAATATCTAAATTAGGTGAACAAACCTAAATAAATATGATGTCTAAATACCATCCCAGAACTGGAGTCACAAGTGCACGGGTTTCTAAAATAATACAAACAAGGGTCTAAATAAAAATAAAGTTGTCTGCAAGAAAGCACACAACTAAGATAAAGTAGAAGGGGACTTCAGAGCTGCGAACGTTGTGCAGCTATACCTCAAGTATCCTCTGATAGTTAAATCTGGGCAAATCTACAGTAACGCCGCTGGGACCAACTCCGGTATCTGCACAAGAAGTGCAGAGTGTGGGATGAGTACAACCGACCTCATGTACTCTGTAAGTGCCGAGCCTAACCTCGACGAAGTAGTGACGAGGCCAAGGCAGGTCATTTACATTAACCTGTATGCAATAATAATAATAATAATAATAATAATAATAATAATAATAATAATAATAATAATAACATGAATAGAAATAATACCGGTAAATCATATCACTAATTGAAGTCAATTTAGCATTCATAATCCCTCAATTAATTTTCGTTGTGGCGTGCAACCCGCTCCAACAATATAAACTTAGAATAAAATCCGTTACGGCGTGCAACCCGATCCAACAATAAAATCTTTCAATTTAATTCCGTTGCGGCGTGCAATCCGCTTCAACAATATAAACTTTCAATTAAATTCCGTTGCGGCGTGCAACCCGCTCTAACAATATAATATTAAAATAAATTTTTTGCGGCATGCAACCCGCTCCAACAATATAATTAAACAACTCTTAAATATAAAAATACTCCAATAAATACCACATTTAATAAGAATTTATTAGGCAACAAAGCATACAATTATTATGATTTATTTAGGAAATAAGTAATGATAAGTAGCAATTAATTGTGGAAATCAGGGAGAAAATAGATAATTTAATATTTAATATGCTAAATGTCAAGTAGCATTTAAGACACATAGGTCAAATAAGCATGTAGCAATTATAGTATGAATTCAAAACATAATATTGGACAAGGATTATGAGAGACATTATTAATTGATGATTTTAAAATAATTTATAATTTTTCAGATAAATAGGCAAACAATCAATTTGAGAACATATAGGGACTCGTCACCTTGCCTATACGTCGTTACACATGAAATTCATGTAACATAAAATTCAAGGGTTTTATTCCCTCAAGTCAAGGTTAACTACGACACTTACCTTGTTTTGCAATTTCAAGTGATCACTCGACCACAACTTTTCCTTTCGAATTATCCTCCAAACCAATTAAACCTAGCAAATTATTTACCAACAATTCAATTTGAGCTTTAAAAATTATTCACAATTCGAAAGAGACTTAATTTAAGTCATCGTCGGAAAAGTCAACAAAAGTCAACATGGGCCCACTTTTTGGAACCTGACGAAAATTCACGAAATCCGGACACCTGTTTCGATACGAGTTCAACCATACAAAAATTATCGAATTCCGACATCGGATTGCCTTTCAAATCTTCATTTTACACTTGTGGAAGATTTTATAAAAATCTGATTTTCCTTTAAGAGATTCATGAATTCATGATGTGAATGAGTATCAAATCATGAAATTTAATCAATATAGGATAAGGAACACTTATCTAGTTCGAACTTGTGAAAACCTCTCTGAAAATCGCCCAAACCGAGCTCTAAATCGCGAATAATGAAAAATGGGACAAAATCTCATTTCCAGAACTTAAGTTCTGCTGTCCAGGGATTTCTTCTTCGCGAACGCGACAGGACCCTCGCGTTCGCGAAGCACATTTTTGTGCTACCCCAGATTTCTTCTTCGCGAACGCGAGGGCAGTCTCACGAACGTGATGCTTTCCAAGCTTGGCCTTCGCGAACGTGGTCTCCCCTTTGCGAATGTGAAGCCTTATCGCCTGGTGCCCGGCCAGGCCTCTCCCTTCTACGCGAACGCGAACACTCCCGTGCGTTCGCGATGCACACTGTCTATTACCCTTCCCGAACGCGATCCACTTTTCATGAACGCGAAGAGTAAATTTCACCTGCCTCCAGTTCCTCTTCGCGAATGCGAGACCCCTCTCGCGAACGCGATGAAGGAAACTAGATACTGCACCAGAAAATTTCCAGCAAGGTTGCAAATCCAAAATTCATTCTGTTAACCATCCGAAACTCACCCGAGTCTCTCGGGACCTTAACCAAATACACCAACAAGTCCTAAAACATCACACGAACTTAGTCGCAACCTCAAATGACATAAAACAATGCTAAAACCATGAATTATACCCCAGTTCAAGCTTAAGGAACTTAAGAATTTTCAACTTCTACATTCGATGCCGAAACTTATCAAATCAAGTCCGATTGACCTCAGAATTTGCACACAAGTCATAAATGACATAACGAACCTATTAAAATTTCTAGAATCAGAATCCGACCCGATATAATAAAGTCAACTCCCCGGTCAAACTTCAAAATTTAAATTTCTATTTTAGCCATTTCAAGCCTAATTTAACTACAGACTTCCAAATAATTTTCCGGACATGCTCCTAAGTCAAAAATCACCATAGGAGCTATTGAAATCATCAGAACACTAATTCGGGTCTGTTTGCTAAAACTGTTGACCGAAGTCAACTTAAGTGAGTTTTAATGCACTATTTTATATTTTTCACATACAAACTTTCTAAAAAATTTTACGGACTGCGCACATAAGTCGAGAAATACTAAAAGGTACTATTCGAGGTGTTTGAACAAAGAAATGAATATTAAATTTAAAGATGACCTTTCGGGTCATCACAGTTCGATTGCATGGTGTGCCTGTTTCTATCATATCAGATAGAGGCCCTCAGTTTACTTCACATTCCTAGAGAGCAGTACAGAGTGAGTTGGGACCCGAGTAGAGCTTTGCATAACTTTTCATCCGCAGACCGACGGGCAATCGGAGCGGACAGTTCAGATCTTGGAGGACATGCTCAGAGCATGTGTGATTGAATTTGGAGGGCAGTGGGATCGGTTCTTGCCTTTGGCCAAGTTTTCTTACAATAACAGTTATCGGTCTAGTATCGAGATGGCTCCATTTGAGGCTTTATATGGTTGGCGATGTCGTTCACCCATCAGATGGTTTGAGCCCGGCAAGGCTAAGTTATATGGTACTGATTTGGTAAAGGATGCCATGGAAAAGGTGGGTTGCTATGATGGTAAGCACCCTCCACTTCCAACCAAGAGGTTGTGAGTTCGAGTCACCCTAAGAGCAAGGTGGGGAGTTCTTGGAGGGAAAGATGCCGAGGGTCATTTGGAAACAGCCTCTCTACCCCAGGGTAAGGGTAAGGTTTGCGTACACACTACCCTCCCCAGACCCTACTAGTGGGATTATACTGGGTTGTTGTTGTTATTGTTGTTGCCATGGAAAAGGTAAAGTTGATTCAGGAACGACTTCGCACAACACAACCTAGACAGAAGAGTTACGCGAATCAGAAGGTGCGTGATGTATCATTTATGGTGGGCGAGAAGGTTCTCTTGAAAGTCTCACCGATAAAGGGAAGCATGAGGTTCGGGAAGAAGGGCAAGTTGAGCCCAAGGTTTATAGGCTCATTTGAAGTGTTGAGACGAGTTGGGGAGATTGCTTATGAGATTGCTTTGCCTCCCAGTCTATCTGGAGTTCATCCGGTTTTCCACGTGTCTATGCTCCGGAGGTATCATGCCGACATGTCACATGTGTTAGACTTTAGCACGATTCAGTTAGATGAGAGCCTGGGTTATGAGGAGGAGCCAGTTTTCATTGTTGATAGGCAGTTTCGCCAATTGAGGTCCAAGAAGATTTCCGTGGTAAAGGTTTAGTGGAGGGGCCAACCAGTCGAGGAGGCGACTTGGGAGTCTGAGGAGGACATGCGGAGCAGATATCCACACTTATTCAGAACTCCAAGTATGATTCAAGACCCGTTTGAGGACGAACATCTGTTTAAGAAGTGGAGAATGTAAAGACCCGACCGATTATTTTGCTTTTTAGAACCCCGTTCCCCTAAATAAGACTCCCCGTATGTGCTTTTACTGCTTTATGACTTGCGAGAATGGTTAGTTCAGGATTTGGAAGGGTTGAGGTTGAAATCGGAACACTTGGTTCCTTGGTTTGGCTTTAAAGGCTAAGTTTGACCTCAGTCAACATTTTGAGTAAATGACCTCGTAATCGGGAATTGACTGTTCTAATAGGTTCGTATAATTATTTTGGACTTGGGGCGTATGTTCACATCGGGTTTTGGATGACCCGGGAGCGTTTCGACGCCTAACAGTGAAAGTTAGCGTTTTGAAGGTTTTAAAGTTAATAAATTTGGTTTGGAGTAGCTTTTTATGTCCCTAATTGGAATTATGAGACCAGGAATAGTTCCATATGGTGATTTAAGACTTGCACGCATAATTTGGTGTCATTTCGAGTAGTTTAAGTTTGATCAGCACGTTCGGGGTAAGTTTGAAGAACTTGAAGTTCTTGAGTTGAATCAATTTGGTTTAGGGTATGATTCTTAGTTTTGATGTTGTTTTATGCGTTTTGAGGGTTCGAGCGAGTCCATTTTACGATTTCAAACTTGTTGGTATGTTCGGGCGGGGGCTCGGGTGTTAATCGGACGAGGCTCGGACCAAGTTTGGACTTAGGAGCAATGGCTGAAGCTTCCAACTTCTGGTGTAACCGCACCTGCGCTTGGGCAGCCACAAGTGCGAGTTCGCAGAAGCGAGCAAGAAGCCGTAAAAGTTGTCCAGTGGGGGGCATCTCAGAAGCCGCATGAGCAGAGTTATTGGGAGCACCCGCGGGTGCGCAGGTGCGATGGAGGAAGCCGCAGAAGCGACCAAGCCGCAGACGCGCGCGCGAGAGCCACAGAAGCGGGCAAATGGTCCGCAGGTGCGGATTTTGGCTCAACTGGAGGAGACCGCATCTGCGAGGATTTTTTCACAGATGCGGGACCACATAAGCGACTCTACCTTCGTAGGTGCGAAAATCACAGAAGGTAGAACCTTCATTTAAGTCGGGGTTTGAGTATTGACTTATTTTCTTCATTCTTGGGGCAATTTTGGAGCTTTTGGAGAGGAGTTTTCACCTAGAACTTTTTGGTAAGTAATTATCACCTAATGTAAGTTTAATACGTAGATTGTGGGTAGATTATAACATATTTTCATGACCCAAACTCCCTCCGTATAATGTTGCGACGGCACCTAGTCTCTACGACTAGGTAAGCCTAACAAGTTGCAGAAAAATAACAATAATGGAAGCAAAACTAAAGAACTAACTGCATTAGATACTGAATAACCAATAATAATGAGGCTCGGCATATACAATAACCAAAACACTAGACATAAACAGTTTCCCAAAACCTGGAACTTCATAAGTCATAAGCTACAAAAGGAAACTAGAATCTCTATACACCATTGTCTGATAAAAGAAATATGGAAAGTAGAAGACATAGAAGAGAATAGAGGGGTACTCCGAGGTCTGCAGATGCAGAATATATACTTTGAAGTCTCCGTACAACAACAAGTACTCTCACCTAGTAGCGGGGCTGATAAGAAGTACCTGGATCTTCACACAAAATATGTGCAGAAGAGTAGCATGAGTACAGCACAACAATATCCAGTAAGTGCCAAGCCTAACCTCGGTAGAGTATTGACGAGGTCAGGTCCGGACCCTACTAGTATATATTAATAAGACAGATGCTATAATAAACATGAAGTAAAAATGTAGAATACAATAACAAGTATTAACAAAGCAATAACAACACCGCATAATTATATAACAACAGGGGCGCTCCCGAGATACCGTCTCGTAGTCCTAAAAGTAAATATGCAGGGAGAACTCTCGAGGAACCGCCTCGTAGTCTCAAAAGTAAATGTGCAGGGAGAACTCCCGAGGAACCGCCGCGTAGTCTCAAAATTAAATGTGCAGGGAGAACTCCCGAGGAACCACCTCATAGTCTAAAAGTAAATGTATAGGGAGAACTCCCGAGGAACTGCCTTGCAGTCTCAAAATAAATATGCAGTACATGGGGATCTCCCGAGTAAATGCTTCGTAGTCCCAAAGTAAATATGCAGTACAGGGGGATCTCCCAGGATACCGCCCCATAGTCCCAAAATAAATACGTAACTAAAAAAATGAATATAACAGTTACATCAAGAAAACCTATAATTTAGGCTAAGTACAAGTCAAGAAAGAAACAGGACTTACTAAACATGCTGCAAAGAGTTCAAATAGGCAATTAGGGCACGTATACATGCTATTCTAGGCTAACAGGATAACTACATATGCTAGTATACTTAGATAAGATGCAAACATGCTATTACTCAATAAAAATCAGGTTTTCCACAAATAGACAGTGTACGCACTCGTCACCTCGCGTATACGGTGCTCAAATATCATAACAACACCAAATGCTAAGGGGATTTTCCCTACACAAGGTTAGACAAGCCACTTGCTATCGCGCCCCGTTTTCTCGTAAAATCGGGTCTCGACATGTGACAACTCTTTTAAAGGAGGTATTAAAAGAGGAGAGTCTCCACCTTATAGTTTTTAAGGTGCGTTAGGGCACCTATTTGCAATTAACTCGGGTTTGACTAGTTTGCATCACCAAAGATCAGGTAAGGGGTCGAAATTACCTCGAGGAGAAGGTGTTAGGCACTCTTCGAGATCCACAATTATGGGTCCCGGTCGAACTTTAATTATATGAATTAGTTAGATAAACAAAGGCAGAGAAAACAAGAAGTTTGGGAAGTTTGATAAATACAAACACTTGATTCAAAGATAAGATGGGGGGTCCTAAGTTTATTAGCCTAAAGGATCACCCCGTGCAACATAAATAATATTTCGTAACTCCCTCAAGATGGAGTATTACTCGTATTATTCAGCGGGCATAGACTATCATCTCTTGCTACCCGATTACTATCTTTAAGTTATTACCTAAAGCGCACTAGTTGATTCTAAATTGTGCCTAATGCGTGTACTAACGGTCATATGCCTATGGTCCAGGAGGTATTTAGACCTCTATTTTTGGGTGGTTCTAGACTTGATTTAGGCTTCTCAAAAATATTAAAACTAGGTGACAATTCAAAACAAATAGGACTGCAATTAGATCCAATTAAAGGTTCACATTAGCCTCCACAATTAGGCAAACAAATGCATGCAAACAGATTTTACATATTGGGCAGTTTTCAGAATTGAAGGGATTGCAGTTGTTAAACTCTATAGGCATGGTTTCTAGATGATCTGATTCAGATGCGCAAGCCACTTTAGACCTAGGATTTCTAAATTACTAGTTGGTAAGTGCCATATGCTATTAAGTGGCTTATTACAGATTATCAGTGGACAAATCTATAGGCATGATTTCTAGGTGATTTATATAATAAGGAACAATGAAACTCACTAGAAGTGCCTAAAATTATTACGCTTCCTAATAATTGCATGGATGAACAATAAATCAACGCTTGAAAAGCGAGTAGTGATGTCCTATAGGCATGATTTCTAAAACTTGGCGATTGGAACTGATTCTCATAAAGTTAGCTCATATAGGCATGCTTTCTAGATGGGCGATGAGATTACAATAGTAAATTAATTAGTTAAAATCCTATGGGTATGATATCTACTGAGGAGATTAAGGAGCAGTCATTAGCAATTATTTCCTATAGGCAAGCTGTCTAGCAACACATAGCAGTAGACACAAGAATAGATAGAATACTCATGCATTGACAACATACTAATTATAAGAGTGTGTGATCCCCTAATGACATAATTTATAATAGTGCCCAAAGAGATTCACATATAACAAGTCGGATAGCAAATAGATCACACAAATCCTATAAACATGCTTTCTATCCTTTTTCATGCAAATATTAAAAGATACCCATTTCCCAATTTCACTATCACTCCAATTGTTATTACAGAATTATTACAGGCCCAATAATGAATAAATTACAAAGTAGTACAAGCAATAACAGTAGCCCCAACACAGGCCCAAAAGATACCCAGCACTGATAAGCCTTCAGCTAAGCTCTTTCTCTACACAGATCTCAACATAGCCCAAAAACCATAGGAGAACTCGAACCAAATCCAACAACCATGGTTTGATCATAGTATCCAAGAAACAATCACTTACACAAGTCAATTTGCACATTCAACAGGATGAAAGAAGGATAGAACGGAGTAGTAAGGAAAATGGCCAAAGAACCTTAGGCCCTAGTGTGTCAGAGTTCATAAGGGTCTCAAAATGGATCCCGAGCAGTGCTCACACAAAGGAGGTTAATAGAGAAAGCTTTAGAGGCCTTGGCTTTCAGCCGGCCAAGAATTATAGGTTCAGAATAGGGTAAACAACCAATGAGAATAAAAATAGTAGTCAAATAGCAGAGTTTGAAGAAATGCATTTGCATTTTAGGAACATGCATTGCAAGAGTGATCACACAATGAACATATCAACAGAGAGGGTAAACAAACTCAAGAGACATGTTAATATCATAAGTCCACACTTAGCACATTGAGGCAAGTAACATTTGTAAGAAAGCAAGGGGGATTATGGCTTCCGAGATTACGAAATTAATAAGCAAGACATTATGCCAAATAGGACAAACAACAGAACATTAATTTAACAGGTTCAAGCCTAAGGGTCAAATTATGTTAAACACTAGGGGTTGCACAGTGCAACTCACATCAATTAGGCAAATAGAATAAAATATTATAGGGAACACAAGTTAAGAAATTATTCTAAAAGGTTCTAACTAGTTACTAGGGAGTACAGAGTTGGGTAGGGTAAGGACATACTAAGTGATAAAATGATCATAGGAGAAACTCATAGCTAGAATGAGGGTTTTAACATGGATTGGGGCATATCACAGATACAAATCAATCACTATAGAAATCCAGGACAAGGCAGGAAACAAACTGATGTCATATAACCAATGTAAGCACTCAAAGTACCAATACATTAAGCTAAACGAACTTCAAATAATATAAATTGTTCAAGTTAAACACAAATACATCTTAGAACTGACAATTTAGGCATGAGAAAATGCTAGAGAGCTTTATATTATAAGCAAAGTTACACATAGAGATAGTCTAGAAACATATTAGGTTATGCGATTTCAGAGGCATGAATATGCTAATCGGGAACATAAGAGAATGAACATTGCAAAGGCTAAGAACTCACCAGTTACTGATTGACAACTAGACAAACAAGAAAAGAACAGAATCACTTTGAACGTCAACAAAGCAGTATAACCTAGGACCTTAGATGCGTCAAGTTTCCAAGGGCTTCGAGGAACCCAGGTCTGTGCTCACACCCAAGGAAGGTCAAAACAATAGGAATTCCGGTGGCCTTGGCTTTCAGCCGACCAAGAGCCAAAGTAGAACAAGAGGATAAGCGAACAACTGAGTGAAGATCTTTAGGTTTTTAGTGGAAATTTTGTGATTAAAGGTCTGTCCAAAAGGGAATGGGGGAAGGGTTTATATAACAGTCAAAATCGAGCAAACATATAAGGAAACAGAACAATTTAAGCAACAAACAAGGAAAAGAAACATGCAAATCGATTTGAAATCAATTTAAGAGAGAAAATCTGTAAACCCTAGTTTTTTGAGGGAAAGTGTAAATCAGCAGAATCCAAACAAAATCAAACTCACACAGTATGGTATTGAACGCATATAGATGAAATAATGCTCAGAATCAAATATTCGAACCACTTTGGTTTGATTTCGGAAGATATTGCTTGCCATGTTTAGTCAAGCACCTACGTAGTACCAGAAACGGACAACCAGTACCAAAAGAATTCGAATATGGCAAGAGAATGGTAGTCGAATCCCATTATCAGTGGGATTAGGAGATGGGATTAAGGGGAGACGGCTAGGGTTTTCCAGAAGAGGGAATATAAGAGTTGAGCGTTTAGGGGCGGCGGGTTAAGGGGAAATGGGTAGGGTTCTGGGTTAGGTTAATTCAAGAGGGGGGAGTGGACGATGGTCGTTGATTTTGAGAGATCGGGTATTAGACATGGGTCGTTTGGATTTGGGATGGGGTAATTGAGCTAGGTATTTGAGTGTTTGGGCCATTCATTTGGTCCGAAATTGGTTTAAAAATTGGGCTGTTGTTTAAATACCCAAAATTTATCAAAAAATAATTTATAAAAGTAATTAATAAATAATAAAATAAATATTATTTTTGCATTAAAATGATTGAAAATAATACCTTAACATTATAAAAATATAAAAATCTATTTTGGCACAAATAATGTAATTATACATGAATATAGGCTATTATTGCAAAAAAATGTGCAATTAGCCTAAAAATGCAAATGCAATTATAGAAAAAATGAAGTAAAATATTATAAAACATACATGTTGGTGTAAGTAATAAGTTTGGATGATTAAGTCATTACAAAATAATTTAAAGGATAATTATTAGATATTTATATAATAAAAATGTAGAAAGAAATGGATTTAGATTATCTAAAAATTATGGAAAATTATAGAAAATGCTTGTATAGGTTTGTAAACTAAATGATGATGCAAATATGCCATTTTGAAAGTATATATGCATTTTTATAAAATATGATAGAAAATTTTGGTATCAACACCTGCCCCTCTTTACCCGGGAATGATGAAAGAATTGTCAGGTAAAGAAATGATGATCGATTTTGACCGAATGGGATGATTTAAAAAATGGAGGCCTAACTCTGGTTTTTGAGTTGCTTATATATCCCTGGTGTTACGGGAATCAAGACGTGTGTAGTTTTGGATCCAACGGTGAACTGAACCGATTGAGTTGTTATAGGAGTAGTCGTATGCTTCGGAAAGGCTCTTTTAGATAGGACAATATCAAATGAGTTTATACGAAATCGAACGGATGTATCTTAGAACGGGTATATGAATAATTATCAAGTAAAATTGGGTTACTGATGATGGTTGACTGTGTTTGAAATAATCGCAAGATGTGAACATTGAACGAAAACTGGAGCGAAGATTACTCCCGTTAAGAGAACGGTTACCTCCTGGATTACCTGCAAAACTTAAACACAATGCATGCAAGTATATATGGGATTATTGCGAGAATTTAAACATGATGCAACTTCCCTTTGGACCATGAAATTTGTCTTTGGACAATGAGGATGATGTCATGGGCCATGAACCGCGTGATAAAGTATTCGCATGCCATGAAATGATGTTTTCGAGCAATGAGAATGGTTCCTCTGAATCATGATGCCTCTGAATAATAATGTGCAATATTGAGAGGTCCTCAGGCCATGGCATGGTGTCTTCCGGCTATGCGGATGATGCCTTCAGACTATGACGCATTTGGAAAAAATGGCGATGTTTCATCCCATGAAATGCAAAGACATGTTGCTTGGTCATATGCGAAGCGAAACAAGATAGAGCTTAGTCTTATGTAAGATTGGGGCAGAGCTTAGCCCCGGAAAAGTAGAAAATAGTGCTAGATTTCAAGTAGTATAACACAGGTAGCATTTGGTATTATACAAGGATAAGGCGATGCTTAGCCTTATGCAATTAGGGAGGCAGTTCTTAGCCTCATGCAAGGAAAAGGAGACAGTGCTTAGTCTCATGCAATTAAGAGACAATGCTTAGTCTCATGCAAAGAAATGTAGAGCTTAACCTTATGCAATTAGGGAGGCAATGCTTAGCCTCATGCAAGAAAAAGAGACAGTGCTTAGTCTCATGCAATTAGGAGACAGTGCTTGGTCTCATGCAAGGAAATGAGACAATGCTTAGTCTCATGCAAAGAAAGGCAATGCTTTGCTTTGTGAAATTAGGGAGGCAGTGCTTAGACTCATGCAAGGAAAATGAGACAGTGCTTAGTCTCATACAAAGAAAGGCAATGCTTAGCCTTATGCAATTAGGGAGGCAATGCTTAGCCTCATGCAAAAAGAGGGTGATGAGTGATAGTAGAGTATTTCTTAGCTGGAGATATGTTTGCATTTGGCAACTTTGTCGTTATGAAAATAGTGATTTTTGTGAATATTCCTGTTATGTTCATTGTGCCTACATCCAAAGAAAAATCGTGAGCTTTGCGGGGAAGGTTGGTCCGTGCTTTCACCTTCTTGCTTTGATTTTTCTTGTTTCAAGATCCTGTTCGAGTTATCCTGGGTAGCATCTGCCTGTTTATAAAATGAAGTTTTTGAGAAAATATATGTGCATTTGATGAATGTAGCTAATTAAAAACATAGTAGTATGCAATATCAAGTAAGTTAGATGAACCAATGACTGTGACACTTTTAGAGACATTGCGACTTCTTTGCATCTGAATTTTGAGGTGGAAACCTCAAAATTCTGCCCCAGTTCAATAAGCAATTCTTTGACTGTTCTGCATATGACGAAGTTGGCTGGACTTGCTCCTCCTCAAAATTCTGCCCCAGTTTCTGACCATGGTAAAAATAAAGATTTTATTGAGTTGTGATCGAACCCATATGACTGCCTACGTATCTCTTCTTAAATGGAAATCAGGTCAAGCGCAGTTCAGTTACATCAGAAGAAATGCGAACAATCTAAACATAGTATCTCTTGACTGCTTATGAGTTGATAGGCATTGGCCAAAATTCTCCATCCATTTCCGCAAGTATGAGCGCTCCTCCTGTTAGTACTTTGTGAACTATGTAGGGCCCTTGCCAATTGGGTAAAAATTTCCCTTTGGCTTCATCTTGATACGGGAAGATCCGCTTCAACACCAGCTGCCCCGGTGTGAACTGTCTAGGTTTGACCCTTTTGTTGAAAGCTCTAGACATTTTGTTTTGGTAAAGTTAACTATGGCATACCGCATTCATTATTTTCCCGTCAATAAGAGCTAATATTTCATAGCGACTTCATATCCATTCTGCGTCACTAAGTTCAGCCTCTTGCATCATTCTTAAAGAAGGAATTTCGACTTCGGCGGGAATGACAACTTCAGTACCGTAGACCGGTAAGTAGGGGGTTGCTCTGGTTGATGTGCAGACTATGGTACGATACCCCAATAAGGCAAATGGTAATTTCTCGTGCCATTTCTTGTGGTTGTCTACCATATTTCTCAATATGTTCTTGATATTCTTGTTTGCGGCCTCAACGGCTCATTTCATTTGAGGCTTGTATGTTGTGGAATTCTTATGCTTGATCTTGAAGGTTTCACACATAGATTTCATTAAGTCACTGTTGAGGTTGGTGGCATTGTCGGTGATGATGGATTATGGAACCCCGAATCGGCAAACAATATGATCCCTGACAAAATCTGCGATGACTTTCTTGGTTATAGCTTTGTAAGATGCAGCCTCAACCCATTTTGTAAAGTAGTCTATGGCCACTAAAATGAACCTATGCCCATTTGAAGCGGCGGCTTTGATCGGACCGATGGCATCCATTCCCCAAGCGGCGAAAGGCCAAGGTGGACTTATTGCATTGAGTTCACTTGGTGGCACCCGTATCATATCTACATGTATTTGGCACTGATGACACCTTTGAACATACCTGATGCAGTCCGTTTCCATAGTCATCCAAAAATATCCTGCTCTTAATATCTTCTTGGTTAAAACGAAGCCGTTCATGTATGGTTTGCAAGTTCCGACATATATCTCTTCGAACAATTTGGAAGATTCCTTGGCGTCAACATACCATAATAATCCTAGGTCTGGAGTCCTTCTGTACAGAATTCCTCCACTTTGGAAGAAATGGTTGGATAATCTTCGGAGTGTGCGTTTCTGAGTATGATTTGCATGCTCTGGGTACTCTCCTTTTGCTAGGTATTCTTTGATGTCATGAAACCATGGATTCACATCCGTTTCTTCTTCAACATGAGCGCAATAAGCTGGCCGATAATGGATCCTTACTGGAATAGGGTCGATGAAATTCTTATCCGGGTGTCGTATCATGGAAGACAAGGTGGCCAATACATCTGCGAACGCATTCTGGATTCTTGAAATATGTTTGAATTCTATCTTTGTGAATCTCTTCATCAACTCTTGCACATAGTACATATATGGTAATATTTTGGTATTCTTTGTAGCCCACTCTCCTAGAAATTTATGTACCAAAAGGCCTGAATCACCAATTACCATCAATTCCTAAATTTTTATATCAATGGACAAATTGAGCCCCAAGATGCAAGCCTCATATTCTGCCATATTGTTGGTGCACAGAAATTTGAGTTTTGCATATACCGGGTAATGTTGACGTGTCTCTAATACCAAAACAGCTCTGATACCCACTCTTTTGAAATTTGCAGCCCCATCGAAGAACATTCTCCAACCGTCGTAGGTTTCGGTGATCTCTTCTCCTACAAATGATATCTCTTCATCGGGAAATTACGTTTTCAACGGTTCGTATTCTCCTCTTACAAGATTTTCTGCCAGATGATCTGTTAATGCTTGTCCCTTGACCTCCTTATAAGTTACATAGACGACGTTGAATTCACTCAATAGTATCTGCCATATTTCCAGCTTCCCTGTAGGCATGGGTTTCTAGAAAATATATTTAAGAGGATCCATCCTTAATATGAGATATGTGGTATAGGCACAGAAGTAGTGCCTCAACTTTTGAGCTATCCACGTTAGGGCACAGCAGGTGCATTCCAGCAGAGAATACCGTGCCTTGTAGGGTGTGAACGTTTTACTCAGATAGTATATAGCCTACTTTTTTCTCCCAGTCTCATCGTGTTGTCCGAAGACATAACCTAAAGCCCCATCTAGTACGGAAAAATAGAGTAGCAGAGGTCTACCAGGTTCCGGCAGGACAAAGACTGGTGGTGTGGAAAAATATTCCTTGATTTTGTCAAAAGCTTTTTGGCATTCTTTATTCCAACTTGTTGCATCGTCTTTCTTTAACATTTTGAAAATCGGTTCACAGATCACAATTGATTGTGCTATGAAACGGCTGATGTAATTGAGACTCCCCAAGAAACTCATCACATCTTTCTTGTTCTTCGGAGGTGGAAAATCTTGGATAGCCTTGACCTTTGACGGGTCTAGCTCAATTCCTCGGTGGCTGACGATGAACCCTAATAACTTTCCAGCGGGGACTCCGAAGGCACATTTTGAAGGATTTAGTTTCAGGTTATATCTTCGAAGTCTATCGAAAAATTTCCTCAAATATGCTATATGATCTGTGTTTCTCTTGGATGTGATGATGACTTCATCCACGTACACCTATATCTCTTTGTGTATCATGTCATGAAAAATGGTTGGCATGGCCCCCATATAGGTGGCTCCAGCATTCTTTAGGCAAAACAAGATCATTTTGTAGCAATACACCCCCCATGGTGTAATAAAGGCTATCCTTTCGACATCCTCTTCATCCATCCAGATCTGATGATATCCCGCGAAGCAATCCACAAAAGATTGGAGTTCATGCTTGGCACAATTATAGATTAATATGTGTATATTGGGCAACGGGAAATCATCTTTGGGACTTGCTCTGTTTAAGTCCTGATAGTCAACACACACTCTGACTTTCCCATCTTTCTTTGGAACTGGCACAATGTTAGCCAACCAGGTCGAATATTCAACCACTCTGAGAACCTTGGCTTTGATCTGCTTGGTGACTTCCTCCTTTATTTTTAGACTCATATCCGACTTGAATTTTCTGAGCTTCTGCTTTGCAGGCAGACACATAGGGTTGGTAGGTAGTTTATGAGCCACTATGGACGTGCTCAAACCGGTCATATCATCATAGGACCAGGCAAAAATATCCTCATACTCCTTCAAGAAGTGGACGTACTCTTCCTTCTCTGATGGTGATAGGTGAATGCTTACACGCGTCTCCTTGACTGTTTCAGAGTCTCCCAAATTAACTGTTTGGATCTCATCCAAATTGGACTTAGGCTTGTTTTCAAAGTTTTTCACTTATCTGACAATTTCCTCGGGTATTATATCCTCTTCCAGATCCTCTAAATCATTATCCTTATGTTGCGTTGTCTCATTATTTGTCACAGTCGTAGGTTCATCGGGATAGGTAATAATAATGCTGTAAAGAAAAGTGTAAAGATTAATAATAAATACTAAAAATAACAATGCATTAGATAAATCTTGAAAACATTAAACAACTACAGCTCGATGACTCGAGCAATTATTTCAAAACAAAATATGCTTAAAACAAAATACTGAAACTGTTTTAGATGTTCTTAAAAAATCTTTCAAAATAAATGATGCTAATTGCCAGGCTACCCAGGAACTCGATGGGCCCTTGATGGTGCAACAGTCCAATTTTTTAGAACAACTCCCTTCTCCACGGTTTGAATAATGAGGCCTTCCTCCTCCTCCTCATCCTCCTCAACTATCACACTGCAATCTATGTCTTCATCCTTCAGAAATAGATTCCTTATGCTAGCTAGAACTTCATCTTCTTCGGACTCCCACATCATGTCAGCTTGATGAAATGACTGGCTTAAATGTGGTACTCGTTTCTCTAGAGGGTAATAAGGACCACTCCATGGTGACGACCAGTTCTGATACTCGTGCCAGGTGTATTCATACCCAATCCCAAAAGTTGTGCTGTGACGCTTTAGATGTATCGATTTGGTGATCCCCTAGAGATTCTTACCGAGACCTTTACCAGGCTCATACCTTGTCCATGCCAATATGCCTTTTATTTTACTGCTCCACCATTTGTCCTTTTCGATGTGATGGTATGTTTCTCCACCCAACTTCCTTCTGTTCTCGATCACCGGAACAGTTTGACTGGTGTAAATAGGATTACTTTCGTCCCCATGGAAGATCACTTCCTGATGGTTCCACTCAAACTTCACGACCTGATGTAGAGTAGAAGCTACGATCCCAGCGGCATGTATCCAAGGTTGTCCTAACAACAGATTGTAGGTAGCAGATATGTTCCTCCCAAATACTCAGGTGTATAAATCCTACTAGTTCTGGTCATGCCTTGCACTGCACCCGTTTCTTCCATTTTTTCCTTTCCTTTCCTTCTTGATTCCGCAACATAATCCCATGGTATAGTATTAGACTTATAAGATGGCGTAGGTGCTACCATCACGGTGAAGGGCGTTGTTTCTTCAACCTCAAATGGAGTTGATGCAGCTACCTCAACTTCAATTGGTTCCTGAGTCTGTACCATGATAGGTGTGAGAGTGACTGGAGATGTTTCAGAATTATCCCCTTTTCGAATGAGTCCAATTGACCCCTCTGAGTCCTATTCTTCATCAGTCTCTATCACGTTTACTACTCCACCCCTGTGATATAGGAAAGGATTTTTATGTACATTGGGTGTAACATCCTTTGCCTGTATGACTTTGGTGTCAATTGTCTGAATCTTATCCTTCAAAGTACGACACTCATCAATAGTATGACCTTTCATGCCTGAGCGATAGGCACATGTCTTGTTTGGATTAATCTATTGGGAAGAGTTTTCTATAGCAACAACGGGAATGGGAGTGATATAACCGGCAACCTTCAGTCTCTTATACAACTGGTCTATAGGTTCAGCAATTGGGGTGTATTATCTAATTGGTCTGCGGTCGAAATTTGGTATAGGGTTTTGGTAGTTTTAGCGGGATAGTGGTGAGTGGTAGTATGTTGGCTGGGTGTTATAAGTATGGTAAGTGGCGGTAGGTTGTTGGTATCTGGGAGGTGAAGGTTGATATGTGGGTGGGAGCGTTTGGTATGTAAGAAGAGATTTTGGACCTTGGGCTACCATCACTACACCTACTTCTTTCTTCTTGGAGATACCTCCTGACTGTAAGGCTTTATTTGTGGCTTAGAGTGCTTCAAATTTGTCACCATTCCGCTTTTGATCCCTTCTTCTATTCGTTCTCCCAATTTGATGATGTTAGAAAATTTATGGTTTTCAATAACTATCACTCTTTCGTTGTATTGCGGATCCTGAGCTCTGACGAAAAACTTATTCATCTGTTCTTCTTCCAGTGATGGCCTTACCTTTGCAGCTTCAGACCTCCACCGAGTAGCATACTCGCGGAAAGTTTCCGTTGGCCTCTTCTTGAGATTCTGAATGTAAAGAATGTCTGGTGCGTTTTCTGTGTTAAACCTAAACCGATCCATGAAATCTGATGCCATGCTCACCCAATTAACCAATTTCCTTGGGTTCTGACTGATGTACCAAGACAGGGCATCTCCGGTGAGGCTCCTCATAAACATTTTCATGCAGATTCTTTCATCCTTGTCAACTCCTACAAGCTTGTCACAATATGTTCTCAAGTGCACCTTCGGATCACCAGTTCCGTCAAATATTTTGAACTTATTAGGTTTGTAACCCTCTGGTAGTTCTACATTTGGCTGAATACACAAATCTTCATAATTCAAACCCCCAATGCCTTTGCCCTCTTCGACACTTTGAACTCTACCAGTAAGTTTCTTGAGTTCCTCCGCCATGTTCTTGATGAGCAGGTCTTTCTCGGCGGATTCAGGTATGTATAGGGTCTGTTGTGGGGTATGGGGTAAGTTTTCCACATATATGGGATTTCTTTGATGGACTCCGGGAATGTGGGCATAATGGTGGTCATTGGTTGAGTTTTGTGGGTCACGAGTAGGCTGTGGTGCATTTTGAGCGGTGTGGTATATGGTTGTTTGTGCGTATTAAGTTAGGTGGTGATGGTGTTGTTGAGGAGTAGGTATTGGTGGAGGGTTTTGGTTCTGAGGAGGTGTGGTGTGTTGATATGGTGTGGGAGGATTTGGCGGATTTTGTGTGTTTTGGGGAGGTACCGGGTTTTGGGCGTTTGTGTATTGTTGGTTAAGGTCGGGGACGTTTAGGGTGAGGGAAAGGTTTTCCAAGTTCCGGACCTGTTTAAGTTCCCCTTGTAGCTCCAATATTTTCTGTTCCAGACGTAGGACCAATTCGTTCTGTGCTGGAGTATTCCGACCGTCCGAGGTTTCAACGTTCTCTGCATTGTCCTTTCTGATACCGCTTAAATCGTCCATTTTTTTCTTTCCCTTTGCTTTTGCCTCTGGAGCTAGTATGATATGCGGATGATGCCAGTATGCACCAACCAACTTTTGGGGAATGGGAATAAACAAACGAAAACAAAAACAAAAAAAGGTAACCAAGTCAGTAAGGGTTATTAAAAGGATATTTGCAGAAAATTGATTTGGAGAAAATTGATGGCAAGCGACATATAGGTTTGGAGAAAATTGATGCCAATAATTGCGTCATTTCATTAATGTGATAAATGAACAAAATCTCTACTAAATCGACAATAATTATAAAGAGTTACTAATGGCATTTGCCTTATTACAATCAAAGTCTAAAATGAGTCTAGAAAGCAAATAAAACATTATTCCTAATCTATTTGGTCACAGAGGGGCCTTCTCCATGCTTGGACTTCTTAGCTCCATCAATCAGGTTCCCCAGGTTGCGCATGTGCAACAGCAGATAAGCCCTTGCTAGATGCCCTCCTTCGTTGCCTCTGTATTCTGACAGTCTGAGATCCTTTTCCTCATATTTCCCTCAAGCTCCATCAACCCTTGCTCCAAATATTCCAACCTCTCTAATGATTTAGTAGCGATTCCTTTCCACTCGTTGATTGCTTCCATGTCCACTTTATGATGTTTCAAATGTTGGCTTTAGACTCGAAAACCCTTTTGCACAATATCCTGTATTTGACTTGTGCTTCAGCAGCGTCGTCTATGATCCTATTCTTCGGATTAATCCCTGGATTGACATCTCCCGCTATATCATCTACCAACCATGATGGATAGAAGTACACATGGCCGGCGTGATACCAATCTGGCTTGATGGTATCTTTTTCCAGAATGATCTTTTGATGCCACATATGCTGTGCCTCGAACTTGAATGGAATGGTGTTCCCCTTGAAGTCTGCTTTGTACTGGACCATGTTGGAAACCCGAGGTATAACCTGCTTTTTGCTAGCTTTCCTCATAACCCTTATATGAGCATAAGGATAGATTCCTCTCAACCCAATTAGCACTAGATTAGGAGTCTCTCTTGACTTGATGATGAACTCGCTGCTAAGGAACCATTCAAGCATCTAATTCACTCTTTCATCAGTCAAATTGCTGAAGAAACGTACCCAGCTCACAACATTTCCCGGTTGCGCAAACTTGTTTGGGATAAAAGTCATTCTCTTTGGATGATGATAGGCTATGTGGTCATTCCATGGTTGTCGTGGTATTCACCTATCTGAAAGTGTTCTAACAACCATACCTACAGTAACAGATTGCAACCCTCGAAGTGCCCATACCTTGTTTTGCAACGGTCTAAAGCCCGGTACATCTCCGCCAAGATCATAGGGACAATGGTGTAAGTTTGCCCCTCAATTACCTCTATTAAAATCCTAGCGACCATAGCTAGGCGAGTGTGTATCCTTTCTCCCTTCATTGGAAATATCAGCACTCCCAGAAAATAGACAATGAATACGAAAATCTCGGCGGTGTGTCAAACCCAAAGAAGTAATGGCAAGTTCATCATGGTAAAGGCGATATGAATTGTGCTGAACATAACGCTCATAAAGGAACTTTAATGGTATATAAGACTTCTTCAGACAGAGTAACTCATCATTTTTCTTGAAACCCATCATTTTCAAGAAACCTCGGGAAGTACGGTTTCCCGAGACCAACAACCAGGGATATCCCATGGGAGTCCAGCGAAGCCTCCTATTTCCTCTAAAAGAGGAG
Organism: Nicotiana otophora; assembly: GCA_000715115.1. Taxonomy (NCBI): domain Eukaryota; kingdom Viridiplantae; phylum Streptophyta; class Magnoliopsida; order Solanales; family Solanaceae; genus Nicotiana; species Nicotiana otophora. The sequence goes on from AWOL01S0016954.1 coordinate 67,067, forward strand.
TCATTTCTATGTCGCCAAAAATGGAAGACGATTCTCTTCTCATCCCAAAACATAGTGGCGGCCTCAATTAATGCATTGTTTGGATGAATGTCTAATAAAGAGGTTAAATTTCTGAGGACTCTTTTTACATGGTTTTTGTCACTTGGTGAGAGGTTTTTCCACCAATCCAGCAGCAAAGGTGGGATATTTTGAACCATGCCGAACCTGGGGACTTCGTGCCTCATTTCTGCAAAACAAATAAAGTTATCCCTTTGTCCCTACGGATTTGACTATTTACACATTAATGATCGGCATACGGGCATGTTTTCTCAAAATAATGCACATATCGTGACGGTATCCATTGGGATTACAGAAATCCCGACGGACTTTGGACAAGGCTTGTCTTAGCGGGTTATCACGCGGACAACGCTCTAACCCATACTAGGTTTGGACATGATCCATGTACAGTTGATATTAGAGTGGGATTTCTAGAAGAGTCTAGATTGGTACCCTCAATCGGACAACTTGAGAGAGAAAGGCACGGAACCGTCGACTGCACCGCTGATCGACTAGTTTTACCGCAAATAAGCCTTTCCAAATTTAAAGGGTAATTTCGGAAGAGCGTGGACACTCATCAAGCGCCGCTATGGTATTAATTGGTCAAGAGTAGAATATGATGTGGAGCATGCTTTATGCAAAGATAAACAACACGTTATTAAATATTTTGCATGATGAAAACAGTAAATGCAGTATTAAAATGAAACGTAAAAGACATGAAAAGAAAGGAAAATAAGAAGAAGTTAGTTCGTGCAATGTGGAAATCGTAAAAAGTAAGTGAGGGAGTAAGGGTGGGGAGAAACATGGTGTAGCAATTTAGAAGGCGACTTGGAGCAAATAAGTACGACTAAAAAAGGAACATGCATGTTAGGGCCAATTTGAGCAAAGAAGGGAAAATAAGGGAAGGGATTTTCATATTAATACGAATTCAAATAGAGGGAGAATAAGGGAAATGTTGTGCATGCAACAATAAAAAGGGAAACAAGAGCGAGATATTCATGTAGCAAAAAAATAATAAAAGAACAAGGAAACACGTTTATCAGAGAAGACTAATTCATATAAACCAAGTTTGCTATGGTAAGAGCCTAAGTATCCCCAGTAGAGTCGCCATGTTGTCGCACCCCATTTTCTCGCAAAATTCGGCCTCGACATGTGACAACTCTTTTAAAGGAGGTATTAAAAGAGGAGAGTCACCACCTAACGGTTTTTAAGGTGCGTTAGCGAACCTATTTGCATATGACTCGGGTTTGACTAGTTTGCATCACCAAAGATCGGGTAAGGGCTCGAAATTACCTCGAGGAGAAGGTGTTAGGCACTCTTTGAGGTCCACAACTGTGGGTCCCGACCGAACTTTAATTATATGAATTAGTCAGATACACAAAGACAGAGAAAATAAGAAGTTTGGGAAGTTTGATAAATACAAACACTTCATTCAAAGATAAGATGGGGGTCCTAAGTTTTTTTAGCCTAAAGGATCACCCCGTGCAACATAAATAATACATCGTAACTCCCTCAAGATGGGGTGTTACTCGTATTATTCAGCGGGCACAGACTATCATATCCTGCTACCCGATTACTATATTTAAGTTATTACCTAAAGCACACTAGTTGATTTTAAATCGTGCCTTATGCGTGCACTACCCGTCCCATGCCTATGGTCTAGGAGGCATTTGGACCTCTATATTTGGGTGGTTCTACACTTGACTTAGGCTGCTCAAAAATGTTAAAACTAGGCGACAATTCAAAATAAATAGGACTGCAATTAGATCCAATTAAAGGCTCACATTAACCTCCGCAAATAGGCAAACAAATGCACGCAAACAGATTTTACATATTAGGTAGTTTTCAGAATTGAAGGGATTGCAGTTGTTAAACTCTATAGGCATGGTTTCTAGATGATCTGATTCAGATGCGCAACCCACTTTAGACCCAGGATTTCTAAATTACCAGTTGGTAAGTGCCATATGCTATTAAGTGGCTTATTACAGATTATCAGTGGACAAATCTATAGGCATGATTTCTAGGTGATTTATACAATAAGGAACAATGAAACTCATTAGAAGTGCCTAAAATTATTACGCTTCCTAATAATTGCGTGGATGAACAATAAAACAGCGTTTGAAAAGCGAGTAGTGATGTCCTATAGGCATGATTTCTAAAACTTGGCGATTGAAACTGATTCTCATACAGTTAGCTCCTATAGGCATGCTTTCTAGATGGACGATGAGATTACAATAGCGAATTAATTCGTTAAAATCCTATGGGTATGATATCTACTGAGGAGATTAAGGAGCAGTCATTAGCAGTTATTTCCTATAGGCAAGCTGTCTAGCAACACATAGCAGTAGACACAAGAATAGACAGAATATTCATGCATTGACAACATACTAATTATAAGAGTGTGTGATCCCCTAATGACATAATTTCTAATAGTGCCCAAAACGATTCACATATAACAAGTCGGATAGCAAATAGATCACACAAATCTTGTAAACATGCTTTCTACCCTTTTTCATGCAAATATTAAGAGATACCCATTTCCCAATTTCACTATCACCCCAATTGTTATTACAGAATTATTACAGGCCCAGTAATGAATAAATTACAAAGTAGCACAAGAAATAACAGTAAGCCCAAGACATGCCCAAAAGATACCCAGCACCGACAAGCCTTCAGCTAAGCTCTTTCTCTACACAGATCTCAACATAGCCCAAAAACCATAGGAGAACTCGAACCAAACCCAACAACCATGGTTTGATCATAGTATCCAAGAAACAATCACTTACACAAGTCAATTTGCATATTCAACAGAATGAAAGAAGGATAGAACGGAGTAGTAAGGAAAATGGCCAAAGAACCTTAGGCCCTAGTGTGTCAGAGTTCATAAGGGTCTCAAAATGGACCTCGAGCAGTGCTCACATAAGGGAGGTTAATAGAGAAAGGTTTAGAGGCCTTGGCTTTCAGCCGGCCAAGAATTATAGGTTCAGAATAGGGTAAACAACCAATGAGAATAAAAATAGTAGTCAAATAGCAGAGTTTGAAGAAATGCATTTGCATTTTAGGAACATGCATTGCAAGAGTGATCACATAATGAACATATCAACAGAGAGGGTAAACAAACTCAAGAGATATGTTAATATCATAAGTCCACAATTAGCACATTAAGGCAAGGAATATTTGTAAGAAAGCAAGGAGGATTATGGCTTCCGAGATTACGAAATTAATAAGCAAGACATTATGCCAAATAGGAAAAACAACAGAACATTAATTTAACAGGTTCAAGCCTAAGGGTCAAATTATGTTAAACACTAGGGATTGAACAGTGCAAACTCACATCAATAAGGCAAACAGAATCAAATGTTATAGGGAATACAAGTTAAGAAGTTATTCTAAAAGGTTCCAACTAGTTGCTAGGGAGTTCAGAGTTGGGTAGGGTAAGGACATACTAAGTGATAAAATGATCATAGGAGCAACTCATAGCTAGAATGAAGGTTTTAACATGGATTGAGGCATATCACAGATACAAATCAATCACTATAGAAATCCAGGTCAAGGCATGAAACAAACTGATGTCATATAACCAATGTAAACACTCAAAGTACCAATACATTAAGCTAAACGAGCTTCAAATAGTCTAAATTATTCAAGTTAAACATAAATACATTTTAGAACTGACAATTTAGGCATGAGTAAATGCAAGAGAGGTTCATATTATAAGCAGAGTTACACATAGAGATAGTCTAGAAACACATTAGGTTATGCAATTTCAGAGGCATGAATATGCTAATTAGGAGCATAAGAGATGAACATTGCAAAGGCTAAGAACTCACTAGTTACTGATTGACAAGTAGACAAACAAGAAAAGAACATAATCACTTTAAACGACAACAAAGCAGTATAACCCAAGACCTTAGATGCGTCAAGTTTCCAAGGGCTTCGAGGAACCTAGGGCAGTGCTCATACCCAACGAAGGTAAAAAAATAGGAATTCTGGTGGCCTTGGCTTTCAACTGACCAAGAGCCAAAGTAGAACAAGAGAATAAGCGAACAACTGAGTGAAGATCTTTAGCTTTTTAGTTGAAATTTTGTGATTAAAGGTCTGTCCACAAAGGGAATGGTGGAGAGGTTTATATAGCTGTCAAAATCGAGCAAACATATAAGGAAACAAAATAAATTAAGCAACAAACAAGGAAACGAAACATGCAAATCGATTTAAAATCAATTTAAGAGAGAAAATCTGTAAACTCTAGCTTTTAGGGAAAATGTAAATCAGCAGAATCCAAACAAAATCAAATTCACACAGTATGGTATTGAACATATATAGACGAAGTAGTGCTCAAAATCAAAAATTCGAACCAATTTGGTTTGATTTTGGAAGATATTGCTTGCCATGTTTAGGCAAGCACCTAGGTTATACCACAAAAGGACAACCAGTACCAAAATGATTCGAATATGGCAAGAGAATGGTTGTCGAATCCAATTATCAGTGGGATTAGGAGAGTGGATTAAAAGGGAGGTGGCTAGGGTTCTCCAAAGGAGGAAATAAGAGAGTTAAGCGTTTAGGGGCGGCGAATTAAACGTAAGTGGGTAGGGTTCTGAGTTAGGTTAATTTAAGGGGGGGGGGGGGGGGGGGAGGGAGTGGACGATCGTCATTGATCTTGAGAGATCAATGGCTGAGATCAAGAAATTGGACGGGCAGGTCGTTTACAAGCGGTCACGACCGAGTATTAGACATGGGTCGTTTGGCTTTGATCTGGGGTAATTGGGCTAGGTATTTGAGTGTTTGGGCCATTTATTTGGTCCGAAATTGGTTTAAAAATTGGACTGTTGTTTAAATACCCAAAATTTATCTAAAAATAATTTATAAAAATAATTAATAAATAACAAATAAAATATTATTTCATGCGCTAAAATGATTAAAAATAATAACTTAACATTATAAAAATATAAAAAGCTATTTTGGCACAAATAATGTAATTATACATGAATATAGGCTATTATTGCTAAAATAAGCAATTAGCCTAAAAATGCAAATGCAATTATCGAAAAAATGAAGTAAAATATTATAAAACATACATGTTGGTGTAAATAATAAGTTTGGATGATTAAGTCATCACAAAATAATTTAAAGGATAGTTATTAGATATTTATACAATAAAATTATAGAAAGAAATTGATTTAGAGCTTTAAACTATATGGAAAATTATAGAACATGTTTGTATAGGTTCGTAAACTAAATTATGATGCAAATATGCCATTTTGAAGGTATATATGCATTTTTAGAAAATATGAGGGAAAAATTGGGTATCAACACTTACCTCGAACCAAACTCAAATCAATCCGTAACAATACTATTTTCCCGAATATCCAATTCTGAATGGCCAAAATCTAGCCAAAATCAATTATATACCATAAATGCAACTATAAGAAATTAATCTAATTAATGAAATCAATACTTTAACAAAAATTCGGAAATTCGTCCTACAAAATCGACCCGGGACCACGTTTCGGAATCCGGTAAAAGTCACAAAATATGAACACCCATCCACTCACGAGTCCAACCATATCATATTTACCAATATCCGACATCAACGCGACCCTCAAATTCTTAAATCAAATTCTCCATATCCCTAGCCTCAAACTCCCAAATTTTACCTTAAATACACACTAACTAGGTGGAAAAATAAATGAAAAAGCGAGATTATTGATAAAAACAAAAAGCACAAGGGACTTACCTCAAGAAATCCCTCGAAAATGCTCTCAAGAAATCGTCAAACCCGAGCTCAAAATGTTTAAAATGAGCAAAAATCGCAAACCCTTGCATTTAAGTGTTCTGTCCAGCATTTCCGCATCTGCGGACCTCTAGTTGCACCTGCGGAAACACCATCGAAGGTGCGGAGTCCACTTATGGTCAGGGTTTCCAATTTTGCGGACCAGGGATCGCACTTGCGATCTCGCTTCTGCGGAGACCCTTCCGCTCCTGCGATCCCAAACCTCCCAGGCCTCTCCGCTTCTGCGTTCAAGCTCCCGCAGAAGCGACTCCACTCCTGCGGCCTTTATGTCGCATCTGCGACCCCAGGACAAACTCCTCCAACCCGCATCTGCGATCCTCCTCTCGCACGTGCGAGTCCGCACCTGCGGTCACCGCACCGCAGGTGCGAAAACACTAGAAACCAGAAACTTCAGCAATTTGCATAAGTCCAAATTCAATCCGTTAAGCATCCAAAACACACCCGAGGCCCTTGGGACCTCAATAAAACATACCAACCAGTCTTATAACACCATACGAACTTAGTCGAGCCCTCAAATCACATCAAACAATGCTAAAAATACGAATCACCCTCCGATTCAAACTTAATGAACTTGAAGCTTCCAATTTCTACCACCGATTCCGAAACCTATCAAACCACGTCCGATTGACCCCAAATTTTGCACACAAGTCATATTTGATATTATGGACCTATTCCAACTTCCAGAATCAGAATCCGACTCCAATATCAAAGAGTCCACTACCGGTCAAAATCTCCAAAATTTTAACTTTCGCCATTTCAAGCCTAAATGAGCTACAGACCTCCAAAACACAATCCGGATACGTCCCTAAGTCCAAAATACCCAACGGAGATAACGTAACTGACGGAACTAAGTATCCCAAAACACTCCAAAACTAAAACCAAAACCTTTCAGCAAGTCACATAAGCTGAAACAGATACGGGAAAAGTAGTAAATAGGGGATCGGGGCTATAACTTTCAAAACGACCGGTCGGGTCGTTACATCCTCCTCCTCTTACAATAATCATTCGTTCTCGAACAAGTATAGAGACATACCTGAAGTGTTGAAAAGATGAGGATAAAGGCTGCACATAACCTGCTCGGTCTCCCAAGTCGCTTCCTCGACTGGCTGACCCCTCCACGGAACCTTCACGGAAGCAATGTTCTTTGATCTTAGGTTTCGAACCTGCCTGTCCTATATAGCCACTGGCTCCTCAATATAAGATAGATATTTGTTCAACTAGACTGAGGTGAAATCCAACACATGAGCCGGATCGCCGTGATACTTCCGGAGCATAGAAACATGGAATAGTGGATGGACCCCTGCAAGACTGGGAGGTAAGGCAATATCATAAGCAACCTCCCCAACAAGCCGCAACACCTCAAATAGGCCGATAAACCTTGGGCTCTGCTTGCCCTTCTTCCTGAATCTCATAACGCCCTTCATAGGTGAAACCCGGAGCAAGACCCGCTCTCCAACCATGAATGCAACATCGCGAACCTTCCGGTCCGTATAACTCTTCTGTCTGAACTGGGTTGTGCGAAGTCGATCCTGAATCACCTTCACCTTATCTAGGGCATCCTGAACCAAGTCTGTACCCAATAATGTAGCCTCGCCTGGCTCGAACCAACCCACTGGAGACCCACAATGCCTACCATACAAAGCCTCATACGGTGCCATCTGAATGCTCGGCTGATAACTTTTGTTGTAGGAAAACTCTGCAAGTGGCAAGAACTGATCCCAAGAACACCCAAATCTATCACACAAGCGCAGAGCATATCCTCCAGTATGTGAATAGTGCGCTCGGACTGTTCGTCCGCATGAGGGTGAAATGTTGTGCTCAGCTCAACCCGAGTACCCAAATCCTGCTGCACAGCCCTCCAGAACCATGATGTAAACTGCGTACCCTAGTCAGAGATGATGGATATAGGTATGCCATGAAGCATGACAATCTCATGGATATAAATTCGAGCCAACTGCTCGGAAGAATAGGTAGTCATCACAGGAATGAAATGAGCAGGCTTTGTCAGCCTATCCACAATCATCCAAACTGCGTCAAACTTCCGCTGAGTCCGTGGGATCCCAACAACTAAATCCACAGTGATCCACTCCCATTTTCACTCCAGAATCTCTATATTCTGAAGCAATCCACCTGGCCGCTGATGCTCGTACTTAACCTGCTGGCAATTTAGACACTGAGCCATAAACTCCACTATGTCCTTATTCATCCTCCTCCACCAGTAATGCTTCCTCATGTGCTGATACATCTTCGCGACACTCGGATGAATGGAGTACCGCAAACTGTGAGTCTTCTGGAGAATTAACTCACACAAACCATCCACACTAGGCACACATAGTCTGCCTTGCATTCTCAATGCCCCATCATCGCCAATAGTGACCTCCTTATCATCACTGTGATGGACCATGTTCTTAAGGACAAGCAGGTGGGGGTCATCATACTGACGCTCCCTAATTCGATCATAAAGAGAAGACTGAGAGACCACACAAGCCAATACTCGACTCGGCTCAGAGATATCCAATATGACAAACTGGCTGGCTAAGTCCTGAACATCCAACGCTATGGGCCTCTCTACTACTGGTAGGTATGCTAAGCTCCCCAAACTCTCTGCCCGATGACTCAAATCATCAGCCACCACATTGGCCTTCCCAGGGTGGTACAAAATGGTGATATCATAATTCTTAAGCAGCTCTAACCATCTCTTCTGATACAAATTAAGATCCTTCTGCTTGAATATATGCTGCAAACTCCGGTGATCGGTAGATCTCACAAGGAACACCGTACAAATAGTGCCGCCAAATCTTCAAGGCATGAACAATAGTTGCTAACTCAAGGTTGTGGACATGATAGTTCTTTTCAGGTACCTTCAGCTGTCTGGACGCGTAGGCAATCACCCTACCATCCTTCATCAACACCGCACCGAGACCAATCCGTGATGTATCACAATATACAGTATAAGACCCCGAACCTGTAGGCAATACCAATATTGGGGTTGTAGTCAAAGCTGTCTTGAGCTTCTGAAAGCTCTCCTTACACTCTTCTGTCCACCTGAACGGAGCACCCTTCTGGGTCAGCCTGGTCATAGGTGATGCAATAGATGAGAATCCCTCTACAAAACGACGGTAGTACCCCGCCAAACCAAGAAAACTCCGAATCTTCGTAGCTGATGACGATCTAGGACAAGTCTACACTGCTTCCACCTTCTTCGGATCCACCCTGATCCCAAAACTCGATACTACATGACCCAAGAATGCCACTGAGTCTAGCCAAAACACACATTTTGAAAATTCCGCATATAACTTGTTCTCTCTCAAGGTCTGAAGCACAACCCTCAGGTGCTGCTCATGATAATCCCGAGTCCGGGAGTACACCAGAATGTCGTCAATAAACACAATGATGAATGAGTCAAGATAAGGCCGGAACACACTGTGCATCAAGTGAATAAAACTGCTGGGGCATTGGTCAACCCAAAAGACATTACAAGGAACTCGTAGTGACCATACCGAGTCCTGAAAGCAGTCTTCGGGATATCTGGCTCCCGAATCTTCAACTGATGATAGCCTGAACGTAAGTCAATCTTGGAAAACACTCTGGCACCCTGTAACTGATCAAAATATGTCTTCAATACGAGGCAAAGGATACCTGTTCTTCACTATGATCGTGTTCAATTGGCAGTAATTAATACACATCCGCATAGAGACATCTTTCTTCTTCACAAATAAGACATGAGCACCCCAAGTTGACATACTGGGCCGAATGAAGCCCTTATCAAGAAATTCTTGTAACTGTTCCTTCAACTCAGGATGAGCCATACGATATAGAGGAATATAAATGGGCTGAGTGCCTGGCAACAAATCAATGCCAAAATCAATATCTCTGTCAGGTGGCATGCCCGAAAGATCAGCTGGAAACACATCTGGAAAGTCCCTCACTACTGGAACTGACTCCATTGTAGGGGTATCAATACTGATATCTCTCACATAAGCTAGATACACGTCACACCCCTTCTAAACCATTCGTTGAGCTTTAAGAAATGAAATAACTCTGCTGGGATTATACTCTAAGGTACCTCTCCACTCCAATCATGGTAATCCTGGCATAGCCAGCGTCACGGTCTTAGCGTGACAACCAGTCCATACCCAAGATAATATCAAAATCTACCATGCTAAATAATAATAAATTGGCTCTGGTCTCAAAACCACTAAGAGCAATCAAACACGACCGATACACGCGGTCCACAACAAGAGAATCTCCCGTAGGAGTAGACACATAAACAGGGGAACTCAAAGAATCCCGAGATACGCCCAAATACGGGGAAAAATAAGAGGACACATAGGAATATATAGAGCCTGGATCAAATAAGACCGACACATCTCTATGACAGACCGGAACAATACCTCCTATAATGACAAAGTCAGAAGCAACTTGCCTCTGTACGAGCAGGAAGAGCATAACATCTGGTCTGACCTCCCTCTCTAGGGCGACCTCGACCTCCCCGACCTCCACCTCGAGCTGGCTGAGCAAGTGGGGCGGTAGCTGGTGCTGGAATCATAGCCCGAGGACCTGGTGGAGCACGTTGTGCCTGAGAAGTCTGTGGAGGTGCACCTCCCCTAAATCTGGGGCAATCCCTCACCATATGGCAGGTGTCGCCATACTCAAAACAAGCTCTTAGAGGGCGTGACTGGCTCGGGCTAGGTCTGCTGGACTGGCCGCTGGGAACACCCCGTGCATGATGCACACTAGATACTGGCGGTGCATAATAAGGATCTTAGGGCCTAGAAGGGACTAGAATACCACTGGCGGTTGGAAGTGTTGAATGAACGGGGTGACTCACAAAACCCCTACCATGGCGAGCTGTTGGGGAATGAGCACCAGAATAAGAACCAGTCTCTCGAGACCTCTTGGCCTCTCTTTCATCTCTGTCCCTGACAAGCATGCCCTCCAATCTCCTAGCGATACTCACAACCTGCTGATAAGAAATATCCGTCTCCAACTCCTTGGGCATACTGATCTGGATACTGGAGTGGAGTCCTTCAATAAACTGACGAACCTTATCTCGAACTGTGGCAACCAAGGCTGGCACATGTCGGGCCAAATCACTGAAACGAACTGCATACTTTGACACAATCATAGCACCCTAGCGTAACTGCTCAAACTCCCTGCGCCATGAGTCCCTGAGGCTCTAAGGGGCATACTCTCTCAAAAACATGTTCGAGAACTGAGTCCATGTTAGTGAAGCTGCCTCAGCCGGACTATCTAACTCATAAGCACGCCACCACTGATAGGCTACTCCTCTAAGCTATAATGTAGTAAAAGAAACCCCACTCGACTCCGCTACACCCATAGTACGGAGAATATAGTGACACTCCTCCAGAAAACCCCGGGCATCCTCCGACGCCAATCCACTGAAGGTAGGAGGGTGGTACTTCTTGTACCTCTCAAGTCTGCACTGCTCCGCCTCAGAAGTTGCTGCCCTAACCTTGGGCTGAGCTGGAGCTACCGGCTGTATCAGTAAAATCTCTGGAACCTGGTCGGCCTGAGCCCGCTGCTCTGGAGTACCGGTGACAGGAGTTTGTGCTCCTCCCTTGGCCTGAGATATGGCAGGAGCAAGTGGTATCAATCCAGCTTTAGCTAAGGTACTGAACATGCTCAGAAACTAGGCTAGAGTCTCCTGGAGGGATGGTGAAGCAACATGTACCTCAGATGTCTGCCCTCCATCTGGAACTACTGGGGGCTCCTCTGTAGCAGCTCGTGCGGGTGCTCTAGCTGAACCGTGTGGACGTTCTCAGCCTCTACCCTGATCCTTCCCTCTCGCGGCTCTAGCGGGGAGTGCCGGTGCCTGGTCATCAGATCCGCCTGTATGTGTCCTCACCATCTGTGAGAGAATAGAATACAGAAGTTTAGAATTTTGAAGTCAATAATTTTCGCACGACAAGGAATCAAAGAAGTGAAATTTTTCCTATAGTTCCATAGCCTCCCGAAGATAAATACAGACGTCTCTATACCGATCCGCGAGACTCTACTAAACCTGCTTGTGACTCATGACACCTATGAACCTAGAGCTTTGATACCAACTTATCACGACCCAAACTCCCTTCGTATAATACTGTGACGGTACCTAGTCTCTATGACTAGGTAAGCCTAACAAATTACGGAAAAATAATAATAATGGAAGCAAAACTAAACAACTAACTGCATTACATACTGAATAACCAATAATAATGCCGCTCGACAAATACAATAACCAAAACACTAGACATACACAGTTTCCTAAAACCCGTAACATCATAAGTCACAAGCTACAGAAGGAAACTAGAATCTCTATACACCAGAGTCTGATAAAAGAAATACGGAAAGTAGATGACATAGAAGAGAATAGAGAGGGACTCCGAGGTCTACGGACGCGACAAATATACCTTGAAGTCTCCATACAGCAGCAAGCACTCTCAGCTAGTAGCGGGGGCTGATAAGAAGTACCTGGATCTGCATACAAAACATGTGCAAAAGAGTAGCATGAGTACACCACAACGGTACCCAGTAAGTGCCAAGCCTAACCTCAGTAGAGTAGTGATGAGGTCAGGTCCGGGCCCTACTAGTATATAATAATAAGACATATGCTATAATAAATATGAAGTAAAAACGGAGAAGACAACAACAAGTATTCACAAAGCAATAACAACACCGCATAATGATATAACAACAGGGGTGCTCTGGAGATACCGTATCGTAGTTCCAAAAGTAAATATGCAGGGAAAATTCCCGAGGAACCGTCTCGTAGTCTCAAAAGTAAATGTGTAGGGAGAATTTCCGAGAAATACTTAAGTAATCAGTGAATACAAGGACCTAAGAACCCTAAAAGGTCAAATTTCTACAAATAAGTCTGAGCACGTACTCGTCACCTCGCGTACACGGACTACAATTAGCATAGAAGACTCAAATCCTAAGGATAGTTCCCCCACATAAGGTTAGGCAAGCCACTTACCTCGAACCAAGCTCAAATCAATCCGTAAAAATGCTTTTTCCACGAATATCTGACTCTGAATGGCCCAAATCTAGACAAAATGAGTTATATACCATAAATACAACTATAAGAAATTAATTTAATTAATGAAATTAAGACTTTTAACAAATATTCCGAAATTCGTCCTAAAAGGTCGACCGGGGACCACGTCTCAGAATTGGGTAAAAGTCACAAAATATGAACACCCATCCACTCAGGAGTCCAACCATACCATAATTACCAATATCCGACATCAACTCGACTCTCAAATCCTCAAATCAAATTCTCCAAATCCCTAACATCCAACTCCCAAATTCCACCTTAAATACACACTAACTAGGTGGAAAAATAAATGGGGAAGCGAGATTATTGATCAAAAATAAGCACAAGGGACTTACCTCAAGAAATCCCTCGAAAATGCTCTCAAGAAATCGCCAAACCCGAGCTCAAAGTGTTTAAAATGAGCAAAAATCGCGAACCCTTGCATTTAAGTGTTCTGTCAAGCATTTCCGCATCTGCGGACCTCTAGTTGCACCAGCGGAAACACCATCGCAGGTGCGGACTCCACTTATGTCCAGGGTTTCCGCTTCTGCGGACCAGGGATCGCACTTGCGGTCTCGCTTCTGCGGAGACCCTTCCGCTCCTGTGATCCCAATCCTCCCAGGCCTCTCCGCTTCTGCGTTCAAGCTTCCACAGAAGCGACTCCGCTCCTGCGGCCTTCATGTCGCACCTGTGACCCCAGGACAAACTCCTCCAACCCGCATCTGTGATCCTCATCTGGCACATGCGAGTCTGCACCTGCGGTCACCCCACCGCAGGTGCAAAAACACCAGAAACCAGAAACTTTAGCAATTTGCATAAGTCCAAATTCAATCCGTTAAGCATCCGAAACACACCCAATGCCCCCGGGACCTCAACCAAGCATACCAACCAGTCCTATAACACAATACGAACTTAGTCGAGCCCTCAAATCACATCAAACAATGCTAAAAACACGAATCACCCTCCGATATAAACTTAGTGAACTTGAAACTTCCAATTTCTACCACCGATACCGAAACCTATCAAACCATGTCCGATTGATCCCAAATTTTGCACACAAGTCATATTTGACATTATGGACATATTCCAACTTCCAGAATCAGAATCCGACTATGATATCAAAAAGTACACTACCGATCAAAATCTCCAAAATTCTAACTTTCGCCATTTCAAGCCTAAATGAGCTACAGACCTCCAAAACACAATCCGGACACGCCCCAAAGTCCAAAATCACCCAAGAGAGCTAACAGAACTGATGAAACTCTATTCCGGAGTCATCTTCACATAGTTCTGACTACGAACAAAATTCTAAGGCTTAACCTTCCGTTTAGGGACTAAGTGTCCCAAAACACTCCTAAACCAAAAATAAAACCTCTCGGCAAGTCACATATGCTGCAACAGATACGGGAAAAGCAGTAAATAGGTGATCGGGGCTATGACTCTCAAAATGACCGGCTGAGTCGTTACACATATAAATTGTAAAAATCAATGGTTTAGATGAAAAACCTAGAGTTTTGATAAAAATGAGATTTAACCACAAAAATGGCTATGGAATTGAGTGAAAATTATATATTTGAGTTAGTGAGGTTATAAGTAACAACTTTGTTCGAAAATTTCCGAAATCCTGGCACGTGGGCCCGAGGATGAATTTTAGGAATTCTTCAATTGGGATTGGGTAACCTCTTTAATAGCTAGAATATGAACTTTTGAACTCGTATTTATTATTTTATATAACATTTGACTAGTTTTGGATTTTCAGCGCCGAGTTTGAGGCCATAGAGTGGAAATTGAGGCCAGAAAGTGAGCTTTGAGACAAGGTAAGCCTCTTGTCTAACCTTGTAAGAGGCAATTCTCCCCATAGGTGATTTAAATTTTTATTATTTTATTCTAATTGTGGGGTATACGTATGCACGAGGTGACGAGAGTCCGTGCATAGCTATTATTCATGCTAATGTCCGGATAGTCTAGGACCCAAATCATGGATTTACTTAAAATGTTGGCACCCTATTTGTTAATTAAAATTCTTAAATTACTTAGAACTTGTTGATTAAATTGTGGAAGACGATTAACAGAATTTGTGGTACCTTGTGTTTTATCCCTTAATAACGGTTGAATCAAATGCTTATAAATTATCATCTCTTCTTGTGGAGTGGGCCGAACACATTGGCAGTAGATAGATGCATCTATGGTTCATGTTTCTCGACCCTCGGCAGTGTATACATTATTACGGATCGGGCTGTACGACCTCGTCATAAATCGTGCTTAATAATACTTGGTGCCTAACAATACTTTATACTGTGTTGTGGTTTGAAAGGTTACGATTTGTAAAGAAAGTGATCTATCTGAGATTATTAATAATTGTGGAAGAACTAATTGCTCCTGCTTGTTGATGGGTTATTATTATTACTTACATTGCTCATGTTATTTAGAAATTTCTTTATTCATATTTGTAACAACCCAATCAGTCGTTTTGACTATTAGAACCCAGTGCCCCTAAATAAGACTCCTCGTATGTGCTTTTACTAATTTATGACTTGCGGGGATGGTTGGTTTGGGATTTGGAAGTGTTCGGGTTGAAATCGAAACACTTGGTTCCTTAGTTGGCTTTAAAAAGGGCGAGTTTGACTTCGGTTAACATTTTTAGAAAACAACCTCGGGATCGAGATTTGATGGATCCAATAGGTTCGTATGATGATGTTGTACTTGGGCATAGATTCGGATCGGGTTTTGGATGACCCGGGAACGCTTCAACGCCTATTGTAGAAATTGGCATTTTAGAAGAATTTCATAAATTTGGGTTGAAGTGTATTTTAATGTTATCAATATCCGTTTGGGATTTTGAGCCTGGGAATAGCTCCATGTGATGATTCTGGTCTTAGGAGCGCGCCTGAATGTTAATTTGGAGATCCGTAGGTCATTCCAGAGTCATTTGACGGAAGTTAGAAATGTGAAGGTTTTTAAGAAGTTTGACCGGGAGTGGACTTTCGATATCGGATTTGGATTCGGATTCTGGAAGTTGGAGTAGGTCCGTATGGTGATTTAAGACTTGCATGCAAAATTTGGCGTCAATCTGAGTAGTTTAAGTATGTTTCGGTGCGTTCGGAGTAAGTTTGAAGAATATAAAAATGCTAAGTTGAATCAATTTTGTTTGAGGTATTATTTGTGGTTTTGATGTTGCTTAATGTGATTTGAAGCCTCGAGCAAGTTTGTGTTAGGTTATGGGACTAGTTGGTGTGATTAGACGGGGTCCCGGGGGCCTCGGGTGTATTTCGGGTTGGTTTCAGATCCAATTTGAATGAAAAGTTGTTGCTGGTTTCCTGGTTCTGGTTTTGTTCTTTGCGAACGCGAAGGGAGTCCCGCGTTCGCGAAGAAGGAAAATGGTGGCTGCTATCTTGTGCTTCGCGAACGCGAAGAAGGGCTCGAGAATGCGAAGGAGTGCTTGATGAACCTACGCGAACGCGGTGGGCCAATCGCGAACGCGTAGAAGGAAATGGAGGAGATGGGCTTGAGGTCGTTGGCCTTCGCGAACGAGAAGTGTGGAATGCGAACACGAAGAAGCAATGTCAGCTGGACATCGCAAACATGATGAGGAGGTCGCGAACGCGAAGAACAATTTTGGGGCAGTTTATTTGGCCTTCGCGAACGCGAGGCATTGGTCACGAACGCGAAGAAGGGGCGACAATGCTGGGCAGTGAGTTGTTTTAAACGAGATTTTGGCCATGTTCACTTCATTTTCGCCATGGGAGCCGATCTTGGAGCGATTTTGGAGCTCCATCCTCATCATATATGTCAAGGTAAGTGATTCCCACCTATTTCAAGTTTAATACTTGGATTATATATGGATTTAGACATGAAAATTTGTAAAAATTTGGGATTTTGAAGAAAAACCTAGAAATTAGTATTTTTGGATTTTAACCACGAAAATGGCTATGGAATTGGATGGAAATGATATATTTGAGTTCTTAAGGTTATGGGTAACGATTTCCTCCGAACATTTCCTGAATACGGGCACGTGGGCCCAGGGTGAATGTTAGGAATTTTATCATTTTGGATAGGGTAATTTATTCAATAGTCTAATTTTGAATTTTGAGCATGTATTAATTATTTTATATAACTTTTGGATGGTTTCGGATTTTTCGGCACCGAATTGAGATTTTTCGCGACATTTTGATCGGGAAGTGGGATTTGAGACAAGGTAAGTCTCTTGTCTAATTTTGTAAGAGAGAATTTACCCCATATATGATTTAAATTAATAATTGTTGCTAATTGTGAGGGCTACGTACGCACGAGGTGACGAGAGTCCGTGCGTAGCTACTAATATTGCTAAAGTCCAGTTAGTTTAGGACTCAAATCATGAATTACTTGTGATAATTGTATCCTTACTTAATTAAAGCAATAGAATTATGTTGTAAATTGTTAGAGGAAATGGTAAAAGATTGAACTCTCACATACTTGAGATTTTGTTCAGAATATTTTACTGTTGTAGAAATTTGTACATCCTCTTGCGTTAATCTAAAAAATGTACATATATATATATATCCTCCTTTCTTACTGGGTACACGTTATTTACGTACTCATGTTACACTTGCTGCACATTTTTGTGCAAGTACGGATTTGTCTAGCGGCCCTGTGGGCGTAGAGGTGTGGTTACAGTGCGGGGACTTTGGTGAGCTACATTCTATATTACGATCTGCAGCTAACAGAGTCTCCTTTAGAGTTATTTATATTTTCATGTCTAAATTGTATTCCGAACAGATGTTGTATTTTACTCTCTAGTAATGCTCATGCGCTTGTGACACCAGGTTTTGGGGAACTTATGACTTGTTCAGTAGTGTAGTTGGGAAAATATTATCATGTACTCTGTAGATTTTATTCCTTATTATTTAATTGAAGAAATTTTTTTATTTCACAAACACTGAAATGGGTAACTAAATTAATTATTCAAGGTTGGCTGGCCTGACAGCGGTGTTAGACGGCATCATGACCTTTAATGGATTTTGGGTCGTGACAATATTGTTAGCCCATAGCAAGTGTTGAAATCGACCCTTCATCACTACTTATTCGAGGTTAGACTTGATACTTACTGGGTACATACTGTTTATGTACTCACGCTACACTTCTGCACTAACCGTGCAGGATCTGAGGCACGTGCATCAAGCGGTCCTACCGGCGCGCGTCCCAGATTTCCCGAGGCCTGGTGGTGAGCTGCTTCCCGAGCCGTTCTGCAGTCTCTAGAGTCTCATTTTGTATTTGTATTATTTCTACTCTATTTCAGACAATAGCTAGATTTTGTATATTCTACTAGATGCTCATAAGCTTGTGACACCAGGTCTTGAATATTATGCTAGTAGATATGTCACAACCCAAAATCCATTAAGGTCGTGATGGTGCCGAACACCGCTGTCAGGCAAGCCAACAATACAAACTTCACTTAATTACCCATTTTAGTATTTTTGAAATCAAACTTTCTTCAATGAAATAATAAAGATAAAACCCATAGAGTAAATGATAAATATTTTTAGCAACTAAATTTCTAAACAATTCACAACCATTCCCAAAACTCGGTGTCACAAGTGCATGAGCAGTTATTAGGGAATTAAAAATAAAATACAGCATTTGTCTCGAATACAAATAAGATAGAAAAAATATAATAACCCTGAAGGAGACTCTGTTGGCTGCAGATCGTAATACATAATGCAGCTCACATATGTCCCCACAATTATTAACCACACCTCTGCGCCCACAATGCCACTAGACATTTATGTACCTGCACAATAAAATGTGCAGCAAGTGCAGTATGAGTACGAAAATAACGTGTACCTAGTAAGTATCAAGCCTAATCTCGAAGAGGTAGAGACGAGATGGCCGACTTTGACACTCACTATGGGTCAATAATATTAAATAGTCATGAAATAGAAATATTTATATTAACGTGATTCACAGAGTTAACAGTAATGTTATTGACCAGTAGAAATAATTAAATTCCTTCAAATGCAATAATTCTCAATATATTAATTAAATTACTTCAATTCTAATAAATTTTCAAATTTATCAATTAGTCTCATTTACTGGAATAATAATAATTCTTAACAAGTAGGAATAATAATTCAATAAATTCCAATGATTTCCAATTTATCAATTAGCTCGCAAGCTGCAATAAACTATTAAGGTATCGCGTGATTATTATTATTAAGCACGATTTCTGCCGAGGTCGTTCGGCCCGATCCAGAGTGGCGTGTGCACTGCCGAGGGACGTGCGGCACGATCCATAGATGCATCTATCCTGCCGAGGCGTTCGGCCCGCTCCACAAGAAAGGAGGACATTTTCTTATGTACCTCCGGAATGAGAGTATATTTATTATAAGATAAATTCGGGAGGAAGAATAATTTCTTTTAAC
Source organism: Nicotiana otophora (assembly GCA_000715115.1). NCBI lineage: Eukaryota > Viridiplantae > Streptophyta > Magnoliopsida > Solanales > Solanaceae > Nicotiana > Nicotiana otophora. The sequence goes on from AWOL01S0016954.1 coordinate 86,331, forward strand.
AATTAATTAATTTAAACAGAAAATCAAGCATATGAGATTTTCATCCTTTATTATATTTATCTAATAGTTCACAATATATTCATATATATTAATTAAACAAAGAATACAATGTACACAAGTAATTCATGCGTTTATTCCTAAAGTACCCGGACTTTAGCATTAATAGTAGCTACGTACAGACTCTCGTCACCTCGTACGTACGTAGCCCCCGCAATTAGCAACAATTATTCAATTTAATCCATATGGGGTAATTTCCCCCTCACATGATTAGACAAGAGACTTACCTCGTCTCAAAGTCCACTTTCCAATTATCGCGTCGCGTAAAATTCTAGATTTGTTGCCGAAAAATCCGAAACTATCCAAATAGTATACACAATAATTCATATATGCTAAATGATTCAAAATTTATCTATTAAACAAAATTACCTTATCAAAAATGGTAAAATTCCTAAAATTCACCCCAAGCCCACGTGCTCGGATTATGAAACTTTTCGGATAAAAACGTTGCCCATAATCTCAAGAAATTAAATATATAATTTTTACCCAATTCCATAACTATTTTCGTGGTTAAAATCTCACTTTTATAAAAATTTAGGTTTTTCATCTAAATCTTTGATTTCTAAGATTTACTAGTTATAATCTACTTGTAATCTATGTATTTAACTCAAGAGATATGGAATTAACTTACCTTTAAATTGCTAGTGGAAATCCTCTCTCGAACAACTCCAAAATCGCCCAAAAATAGAGGAAACATGGACATAAAATGGCTCAGCCTCGCCCCCTTTTAACATTCTGCCCAAACAACTTTTTCGCACCTGTGGAGGGCTACCTCACATGCGGCTTACGCACCTGCAGAAATTCCTCGCAGGTACGAGTTCCACTCGCCTGGGCGAAGGTCGCGTCTGCGCAAATATTCTCGCACCTGCAAGCCTTCTTTCCCCCCTTCCTCTTCTGCGATTGAAGCTCGCATCTGCGAGGGTCGCACCTGCGGCTGTCCAAGCGCAGGTGCGAACGTACTAGAAGCAGAAAGCTTCAGCATTTTTCTCCCTAGTCCAAAATTGGTCCGAGCCTCGTCCGATTAACACTCGGGCCACCGGGGCCCCGCCCGATCATACCAACAGGTTTAAAATCATAAAACAGACTAGCTTGAACTCACGGAACGTATAAAACAACATCAAATCTAAGAATCATACCCCAAACCAAATTGATTCAAACTTAAAATTTTCAAGTTCTTTAATTTACTTACAATGCGCCGAAACATACTTAAACTACTCGGAATGACATGAAACTTTGCGTGCAAGTCTTAAATCACTATACAGAGCTATTCTCAAACTCAGGAATCCAAACAGACCTCGATTACTCCAGAACATAATCCAAACCAATTTTAAAGAACTTTAAACCTTCAAATAGTTGATTTTCACTATTAAGTGCCAAAATGCTCCCGGGTTATCCAAAACCCTATTCGAACATACGCCTAAGTCCAAAATCATCATACGAACCTATTGGGACCATCAAATCCCAATTCTGATGTCGTTTTCTCAAAAGATTGACTGAAGTCAAACTTGGCCTTTTAAGGCTAACTTAAGGAACCAAGGGTTCCGATTTCAACCCGAACAATTTCAAATCCCGAACCAACCATCCCCACAAGTCATAAATCATTAAAAGCACATACGAGAAGTTTTATTTAGGGGAACAGGGTTCTAAAAGTCGAAACGACCGGTTGGGTTGTTACATTCTCTCCCACTTAAATATACGTTCGTCCTCCAACGTGCTAAGGAGTGTTCTGAGGTTATCCAAAATTACTGTTTAACAACTCATCCGCCTACCCGTGCTACCACACCCAGTTGAGCACATTAACTCGAGAAAATATGAAAATACTCCCCTTTATTTAGGCAAATAAGCCTTAGAGCGCAATTCTAACATCCAGAATTCTCCACCATGCCTGTTTGCAACCTATGAATATCGTATCAATCACTACACAATGCATCATTACATGATTGCATACCTTTGTTGAATTTAGACCATGCACCACATCATTCACATGACTGCAATAACATTCTCCGATAACAATAGCCGAAATTCCATGAATCTGATGTTCACAACACACCTCATGATATATATAAGTCGTGTTCCAACTCTTGAAATGCTTCCACGATGGAAGAAATGTGTAGAAATTCATAACCAACTGTCGAGTCAACAATTATTGAGTTTCTCCTTCTGACAAGAACCATTGCCTCATTATAACCAAATAATGGTATTTGCTATTTATTACACTTCATATAATCTGATCTCACTGATACCGAATCCAATAATCTCGTCTCACCATGTATAAGTTGCTCAGGAAATAAACCACCTCAGACACGATCAAAAAGCCTCATATGACACCACAATGAGCTAATAAGCTACAAACTTGATTGCGATACATAAGAAAAACAAACTCTGGAAAGGATTATTCAACCCACGTGACTAATTAGACAACTGAAAATGTGTCATGAACCTTCCTTAGAAAACGGGACACAAAACACTCATAATAGAATATAAGTGACTGTACTCGACATCACACTGTTCCGGTGTACAACCCGATCCACACATGATACCATTGCGGCGTGCAACTTAATCCAAACAACATATCCGTGGCGGCATGCCACCAGATCCGCACAAAAAGAATCTATAAGAAAATACTTACCGAGCTAGAATGCTCATTACTACAAAATATCTGAATATCGGGCACAAGCACACTCAATGCATAATATCATCCATGGAAGGATAGACAACGCCATACACTACAAAACTCAAGCATAACTAAGGTACGATATATGATCTGAATCTCGAGAGCCATCCTGCTCACATAACACTATCACTACGCGGAACCTCATTACATAAGAAATTTATCAAGCCATTTCATAACTCACACGGCACAATATAGTATTACATGAAATAATCGACGACGAAACGACATCCAACATCCAAATACTCCTCCATAGGGAGCTTTTATGTTGATATAGAGCCCGTATTCAAATTTAAATCCATCCACAGACCTCAAGCCGATTCTGATCGCACCGTACTAGGCTAATAACCTTTCAAGGATCCATAATAACCATTTTCCCCATAACATACAAGAATAGCCATCATAACCGGAACAATACTTCCACAGTCGACAACCAAATGAACCGAGCGCCCTCCAGGAATAAATTCTCGAATCATCGATATTACCACAATCTTCATACTTGATTTCAATCTTCACTCAATCAAGTGACTACATGTCACTCTTACACAATCTTTCCGTGAGACACTCTCCCACGACCTTTCGCACTAGGTAACAAGTCTGCACATCCGTGCTACCGGTTACACTAATGGTGTAAAGCATATCAAGAATCCACAAATTAATACACAAGGTCTCTTATACCTGACATTGACCTTAGATTATGCCAAAAATAATACCATATTACTTTAAACATATAAATCCTTTTCCATCTCATCCGAGCTCATGACATCCTTGTTAACACCGAACCGAAATCTTGAATCCTCAACTTTTGAATTCCATGCTACTTAGTGTACTTAATCACGCAAATGCGCAGGCGTACAAGAATTCCATCATAACTCCTGAACCACTAATAGGTTAAACGCTTCATCATATAGAAACCTTCTACTTAACTTATTTCAAGAGAACCATTTCAACACCTGACTGAATTACCATATCCGCAGACAATACCGGCCTCAAGTAGTGGTCTAAACCACCATAACTCTTCTGGGATCCCTCTACACATAACATGTCATAATACTTGAATTACTCCAAATAAAATCAATTACGGCAGCCGTCAAGCCTCACACGTACCGCCACAAATCACATGCATAATTCAATGCGCTGAAGGAACTAATCATTGCCAACATCGTGCCGATTCAACCATTGTTAGTCGATCCGTTATTTCTCAATTTACTCTCAACTTGCCTTAGAAATAATAATAGCTCCATTCATTACATCACGAACTCAAATCCGCACTCATCCCAAGTGACCTTATTTCACGAGACCACGCTATTTCAAAACCCACTAATTATCTCATATCCCTTCTTGTGCACACTTTTTATATCTTTAACTAGTACATCCATTCTGATACTTCTTTTATGAATCCGAAGTTATTTTCTTCCGTTTCTCTAATGCTACACCACAACCTGAAGATAACGCATAGTACTCCAAGCCTCGTTTCATAATCTACTGCAAAAGCTCCATACTCAACCATACTATAGACTCGAGATCCTTAGACACCACACTTTACATTTTTGAATCCACTAGGACCGTTATTGAGAGTCACTTGCTCTGAATTGTTCCCAAACATGATCAACTCCAAGGCCCTTCTAGAACATGGACACTCTATCAAGGAAACATCCGACTGTTTTACTTTCATGTGTATTACATCTACACGAAGCATAAACTCCGAGTCTTCCAAAAACCTGAATATGAATTGATAAGGCCAAATATGGCACACATTCCCCAAATCCGTTGCTCAAATTACCAGTGATGTTTTCCTTCCTTCGTTGCAATGACCCACCAGTACACCGATAACTAGAAATCACACAAGTTGACACTACGCAATCCAATCATAGATGGTGGGTCTCTCCTACTTAGCTTGAAGCTACAATTACAAAATTTTGGAATCCACCGAGATTCTTTCTTCATCGTTGACATGATCCTGCACATGCAACTCACCAAATTTTCTCGAAATCCTTCTATTAACCATTAATAAACACTCCAAACCACTAGCCACATTTACATATTAAATCTCTTACCGGGTAGCTAGTAGAATTCTTCGCAGAAGCTTCGTCAACCCACACGACCGCTAACCTGCTTACAGGAGATAACCCACATGTGGATATTACATGCTGACATATTCCAACATCGCTGCACTGGGTGCAATTATTACGAAATCATTAGATCATCCTGAGTCCGAGCTCATTCACCAGCTGCACCAGTCCATTTACTCTTCATGGACGTCAACTAGAGGTGCGACAATATATTCCAATCCAAATTCGTGTTGTATCCTTCTTCATATCAAGCAAATCCCTCTTGTTATAATCAATCTTCCTCAATATAGCAGCTAATATTACAATTTATGTGCGTAGACCTAGTCACTATCTATTTTACATCCCAAATCACTCCGAACATTCCTCAAGATGTGTAATCATCCTACCACATAACCCATGTGCTACCTTGTCACTCTCCCACTTTGGTCAACCATCTCCTTTAAGCAACTACTTTGCTTCTGTTTTCTTACACTTGGCCTTTTCGGAACCTAACCACCGCAAGGCACCTTCCACATGTCCTTCCTCATCCTTCGCTTCCCAGTTGTTGCCTTAACTCAAAATCCATCTCTGTAGCACTTGAACCAATAGCTCGTTACCAGCTTTAAACCTTTCTGACGATCATCCTTCTCGAGACATCAATACTAGAAACGCTACTTCGATCCTGAATCACTACACACCTCGATCTTTAACGACTGCTTCCCCTATACAAATTCCTAACACCCCATCGTGAAGGCGAGTTGAAGAAAACCATAACACTGGCGAACCTTAACGCATTTTACAAGGCGATGACACCACATCAAAATTGAGAACTCTACCATACTCGAAAATATCAAGCTTCGTTACTCCATCAACCCCAAACCTGAACATTCATAGTTCGATTGTCTTTTCTCCCCTGGAATTAAAACATGGAACCTCTGAATCATGTACTGAGAAAACCTTCTTTCAAGTCGGTTACTGCCCTGACACATAGACAGGAATTCAACTGTTACATAAACACTGTGCGATAACAACGCACAAATCGTCGTAACAATCAATGCCAAATTTCAAAACCGTAGGTAGTGCTGATACTTAACTTGAGAATAGCCCAATTAATTACACTGGGAGAAGTATCTTTCACTACATCTGTAGTACCATTAAAAATTTCCTCGATCTCTAATTTATAACAAATAGGAAGGAAATATAGGCATATGTCTCAAAGGAATCGAATCGCACGATGTGGAATCAAAAATGGAAGTATTCCTAACAGCCCTGTAGCCTATGATAAGCACATACGTCTCTGTACCGATCCGCAAGACTCTACTAGACTCGTTCATGACTCGTGTGACCTAAGTGAACCTAGTGCTCTGATACCATGTTGTCACGACCCAAAATCCATTAAGGTCGTGATGGCGCCGGACACCGCTGTCAGGCAAGCCAACAATACAAACTTCACTTAATTACCCATTTTAGTATTTTTGAAATTAACATTTCTTCAATGAAATAATAAAGATAAAACTCATAGAGTAAATGATAAATATTTTTGGCAACTAAATTTCTAAACAATTCACAACCATTCCCAAAACCCGGTGTCACAATGGCATGAGCATTTACCTGGGAATTAAAAATAAAATATAGCATCTGTCTAGAATACAAATTAGACAGAAAAAATATAATAACCCTGAAGGAGACTCTTTTGGGTAACTAAATTAATTAGTCAAGGTTGGCTGGCCTGATGGCGGTGTTAGACGCCATTACAACCTTTATTGGATTGTGGGTCGTGACAATATTGTTAGCCCATAGTAAGTGTTGAAGTCGACCCCTCGTCACTACTTATTCGAGGTTAGACTTGATACTTACTGGGTACATACTGTTTATGTACTCACGCTATACTTGTGCACTAACCGTGCAGGATCTGAGGCAGGTGCATCTAGCGGTCCTACCGGCGCGCGTCCCAGATTTCCCGAGGCCTGGTGGTGAGCTGCTTCCCTAGCCGTTCTGCAGTCCCTAGAGTCTCTCTTTTGTATTTGTATTCTGTCTACTCTATTTCAGACAGTAGCTAGATTTTGTATATTCTACTAGATGCTTGTAAACTTGTGACACCAGGTCTTGAAAATTATGCTAGTAGACATGTCACGACCCAAAATTCATTAAGGTCATGATGGCGCCGGACACCGCTGTCAGGCAAGCCAACAATACAAACTTTACTTAATTACCCATTTTAGTATTTTTGAAATCAAAATTTCTTCAATGAAATAATAAAGATAAAACTCATAGAGTAAATGATAAATAGTTTTAGCAACTAAATTTCTAAATAATTCACAACCATTCCCAAAACCCGGTGTCACAAGTGCATGAGCAGTTACTAGGGAATTAAAAATAAAATACAGCATTTGTCTATAATACAAATTAGATAGGAAAAATATAATAACCCTGAAGGAAACTCTGTTGGCTGCGGACCGTAATACAGAATGCAGCTCACATATGTTCCCATAATATTTAACCACACCTCTGCGCCCACAAGGCCACTAGACATATATGTACATGCACAATAAAATGTGCAGTAAGTGCAGTATGAGTAGGAACACAACGTGTACCCAGTAAGTATCAAGCCTAATATCAAAGAGGTAGAGACGAGATGGCCGACTTTGACACTCACTATGAGTCAATAATATTAAATAATCATGAAATAGAAATATTTATATCAACGTGATTCACAGAGTTAACAGTAATTTTATTGACCAGTAGAAATAATTAAATTCCTTCAAATATAGTAATTCTCAATATATTAATTAAATTCCTTCAATTCCAATAAATGTCCAAATGTATCAATTAGTCCCATTTACAGGAATAACAATAATTCTTAACAAGAAGGAATAATAATTCAATAACTTCCAATGATTTCCAATTTATCAATTAGCTCGCAAGCTGCAATAAACTATTAAGGTATCACGTGATTATTATTATTAAGCACGATTTCTGCTGAGGTCGTTCGGCCCGATCTAGAGTGTCGTGTACACTGTCGAGGGACGTGCGGCACGATCCATAGATGCATCTATCCTGTCGTGGCGTTCGGCCCGCTCCACAAGAAAGGAGTACATTTTCTTATGTACCTCCGGAAGGAGAGTATATTTATTATAAGATAAATTCGGGAGGAAGAACAATTTCTTTTAACAATTTATTAATTTAAACAGAAAATCAAGCATATGACATTTTCATGCTTTAATATCTTTATATAACAGTTCACAATATATCCATATATATCAATTAATATTAATTAAACAAAGAATACAATGTACATAAGTAATTCATGCTTTGAGTCCTAAACTACCCGGACTTTAGCATTAATAGTAGCTACGCATGGACTCTCGTCACCTCGTGCGTACGTAGCCCCGGCAATTAGCAACAATTATTCAATTTAATCCCTATGGGGTAATTTTCCCCTCACAAGATTAGACAAGAGACTTACCTTGTCTCAATGTCCACTTTCTAATTATCGCGTCGCGTAAAATTCTCGATTCGATGCTGAAAAATCCGAAACTATCCAAATATTATACACAATAATTAATATATGCTAAATGATTCGAAATTTATCTATTAAATAAATTACCTTATCCAAAACGATAAAATTCCTAAAATTCACCATGGGCTCACGTGCTCGGATTCTGGAAATATTCGGATAACAACGTTAACCATAATCTCAAGAACTTAAATATATAATTGCTACCTAATTCCATAACTATTTTCGTGGTTAAAATCTCACTTTTATAAAAATCTAGGGTTTTCATCTAAATCTTTGATTTCTAAGATTTATTAGTTATAATCTACTTATAATCTATGTATTTAACTCAAGGGGTATGAAACTAACTTACCTTTAAATTGCTAGTTGCAATCCTCTATCGAACAGCTCCAAAATCGCCCAAACATGGAGGAAACACGGACAAAAAATGGCTTAGCGTCGCCCCTTTTTAACATTCTGCCCGAACAACCTTTTCGCACCTGCGGAGGGCTACCGCACATGCAGCTTTCGCACCTACGGAAATTCCTCGCAGGTGCGAGTTCCACTCGCCTGGGCCAAGGTCGCATCTGCGCAAATATTCTCGCACCTGAGCGTTCGCAGGTGCGCCTAATGTTCCGCACCTGCGATGGCAAGCCTTCTTTCCCCCTTCCGCTTCTGCCATTGAAGCTCGCATCTGCGAGGGTCGCACCTGTGGCTGTCCAAGCGCAGGTGCGAACGTACCAGAAGCAGAAAGCTTCAGCATTTTTCTCCCAAGTCCGAAATTGGTCCGAGCCTCGTCCGGTTAACACTCGGGCCCTCGGAGCCCCGCCCGATCATGCCAACAGGTTTGAAATCATAAAACGGACTCGCTAGAACTCACAGAACGTATAAAAAAACATCAAATATAAGAATCATACTCCAAACCAAATTGATTCAAACTTAAAATTTTCAAGCTATTTAATTTACTTCCAATGCGCCGAAACATACTTAAACTACTCGGAATGACACGAATTTTTGCGTGCAAGTCTTAAATCACTATACGGAGCTATTCTCAGACTCAGGATTCTAAACGGACCTCGATTACTTCAAAACCTATTCCAAACTAATTTTAAAGAACTTTAAACCTTCAAATAGTTGATTGTCACTATTAAGCGCCAAAATGCTCTCGGGTTATCCAAAACCCTATTCGAACATACGCCTAAGTCCGAAATCATTATACGAACCTATTGGAACCATCAAATCCCAATTCCGATATCGTTTTCTCAAAATGTTGACTGAAGTCAAACTTTGCCTTTTAAGGCTAACTTAAGGAACCAAGTGTTACGATTTTAACCCGAATTATTCCAAATCCCAAAGCAACCATCCCCGCAAGTCATAAATCATCAAAAACACATATGAGAAGTTTTATTTAGGGGAATGGGGTTCTAAAAGTCGAAATCACCGATTGGGTCGTTACAAGACACATGTTGATTTTGGTTATCTATTTTCCTCTCATTTACTCTTAAATTGTCTATTACTCACTTTTATGAAATCCGTCGCTTCCTATTTTCTCAATAAAAAAAATCAATTATTTCTAAATTGTTATAAGAAACAATCACGTGATTAGTTCACTATAGGCTTGCCTAGCGGTAACGTTGGGCTCCATCACAGCCTACAGGGGAAATTGTGTGGTGACAAATTGTGTGGTAATATTTTGAGTAAATTTTATGGGTGGTCATTCAACTTTGTGTTCATTACGCAAAAATTATTTTTCTTCTTTTTGTTACATACAAATAATTCAATTTTATGTTCATTACCTAAATGTCACTTTTCTTTCTTTTGTTACACAAAAATCATTTTACTTTGCTCTATTTATCACAAAAGTCACATTGACCAGATTTTATAATACTTTTACTTAAAAAGTCTATTATGCCCTTGACATTATAAATCTTCTCATTTATGTAATACCTTCTCAATGATATATCATATAATATATTTTTACCTAGGTATTTTACTTATAATTAAAATAACTTTAAATTATTTTATTTATTATTTTTATAATATATTCATACATTTAATTTTTTCATGGCACTCACTTGGTTTAATCATATTTAAACATGAACATATTTTAAATATAAAAACAATAAAAAGTAATTTATTTTTTAATATTTATTTGAAATAATAACAAACAGATTTGTTTAACAAATGATAGTTTTTTGTAGTCACTAAAGATTTTAAAGAAAAACAAAGATATTTGTGTTTAATATTAAGATTTTAAAAGCTTTATCTGTTAATATTATTTATTTGAAAGTATTAATCTGATGTGTCATTGTGCTAAATGTGGGTATGTTATTTATTGGATTAATGAGTATGGCTTGGCTGATAAATCAGTAAGCTTTGATTTTATAATTTTCATTAAACACATTTTACTAAGCTTGGTTAAGAACATGGACTTGAGTTTTGTTAACGGTAATGTTACTGACAAATTTAATAATACTACTTATGTATTTTAAAAATTAACATTGAGAAAAAATTAAATATACAAATATATTATAAAAATAATAAATAAAATAGTACAAAGTTATTTTAATTATAAGTAAAATACATGTGTAAAAGTATATTATATAGCATATAATATAAAATGTATTACATAAATGAGATGATTTATAATGTCAATAGCATAATAGACTTTTCAGGTGAATGATTTGTAAAATCTTGTCAAAATGATTATTGTGATAACTAGAGCATAGTAAAGTGATTTTTGTGTAACAAAAGAAAGAAAAATGATTTTTGGGTAATGAACATAAAGTTGAATGATTTTTATGTAACAAAAGAAAGAAAAGTGACTTTTGGGAAATGAACACAAAGTTGAATGACCGTCCATGAAATTTACTCGTAACATTTTGTATACTTTATTCTGTTCTACATAATTGGGTTAAAATTGTAGCATTTAAATGTATTTACTTATCTATATTATTATAAAAGTACGGAGAAAAAATACTTGATCGTTATCCTTAAAATTTGATTGATTTTTATATATTCAAAAGATAAATTATCTCTTCACAAAATAATTTCATGTTGGATAAAGTTATAATAGTTAATTGTACCTAACACGAATTTAATTACATGGATGCCACGACCCAATTTCACCTATAGGCCGTGATGGTGCCCAATACTATAGCTAGGCAAGCCAACCAGTAATTTAAACCCATATTCTATTCTTTAAAAATTAACCGAGTAATTAAACTCTTCTTACTTGCAAGATTTAAAACAATATGAAAAGATTTGGTAAATTAAAATAACCAAGAAAATAATTAAATAAATATATTCTACTAGTGTGTATGCCAAGACCTAGTGTCACAAGTGTATAAGCATATATTAGATTACACAAAACTCCAAATACTGTCTGAAATAAAATAGACAGAATGTAAATATAAGAAGGGACACTGGTAGCTGCAGAACAGCTCAGAAAGGCAGCTCACCACTATGTCTCTCGATAACATGGGTGTAAGACAATAGGTCCCCCACTAGTACTTGCCACAGGTCTTGCACACAAAGTACAGCAAGTATAGCATGAGTACGTAAACAACGTGTACCCGGTAAGTATCAAGCCTAATCTTGAAGTGGTAGAGACGAGATGACCGACTTTTACACTCACTATGGGTCATTAATAATAATTGAAATAAAACTAGAATATCTAAATCAGCATGATTCACAGAATATAACAATAATTTATTTAACCAGCAGAAATAATTAAATTCCTTCAATTTGCAACAATTCTCAATATATATTAAATTCCTTCAATTTCAAATAGATTTCCAATTTATCAATTAATCTCATTTACAGGAATAACAATAATTCCTTAGCAAGCAGGGATAGTAATTCTTAAATTTTAAAGATTTTTAATTTATCAATTAGCTTCACAAGCTACAATAAACTATCAAAGTATCGTGTAATTATTATTATTAAGCACAATTTCTGCCGATGTCGTACGACCCGATCCAGAGTGTCGTGTACACTGCCGAGTGACGTGCGGCACGATCCATAGATGCATCTATCCTTCCGAGGTGTTCGGCCCGCTCCACAAGAAAGGAGGACATTTTCTTATGTACCTCCAGAAAGAGAGTATATTTATTACGATCAATTCGAGAGGATGAACAAATTTCTTTTAATAATTAATTAATTTAAAATGAAAATTTAAGCATATGAGATTTCCATCCTTTAATATTGTTTTCTATCTAACAATTCACAATATATATATATATATCAAATAATATTAATTAAACAAAGAATACAATTTACACAAGCAATTCATTCTTTGAGTCCTAAACTACCCGGACTTTAGCATTAATAGTAGCTACGCACGGACTCTCGTCACCTCGTGCGCACGTAGCCCCCACAATTAGCAACAATTATTACTTTAATTACCTATGGGGTAATTTGCCCCTCAGAAGATTAGACAAGAGACTTACCTCAATTTGCTCCAATTTAATCCACTAGAAGGCCTTTTCCTCGATTATCCAACTTTGATTGGCTTGAATCTAACCAAACAATTCGATACAATCACTAAAATTTATAGGAATCAATTCTATTAGAAAATACTACATTTTCAATAAAAATTCCGAAATTAATTAAAAGTTCGTCCATGGGTCCCACATCTCGGAATCCGACAAAAGTTACGAAATCCGACAACCCATGCAATTACGAGTCCAACCATACCAGTTTCACTCAAATCCTACTCTGAATCGATACCAAAATCTCAAAAATTCGTTCTATGAGATATATAAATGTTTCCCAAATTTTAATCTCAAAACACTAATTAAATGGTGGATTCAGTGATATATTTATGTATATAGACCAAATCCAAGTTAGAATCACCTACCCAAATGTATTTCCTTGAACATCTGTCAAAAGTCGCCTCTGCTCAAGCTCAAGTTCGTCAAAAATGGCAAATGGGACGAATGCCCTCTTTTATAAATCTGCCCAGGCAGCCTTCAGAAATGGGCCTCGATCGTGGCCTCGATCATGGCCCTCGAGCTGGGCCTCGGTCATGGCCTCGATCATGGCATCGAGGCTGGGCCTTCAATTGTGACCCTCGATCTTGGGTCTTGACCCTATCCCTCGAGCCTTGCCTTCGATCATGGCCCTCGAGCCGGGCCTTCGATCCTGAGCCTCGTCCATGTCTTCGACTTTGGCCGTCGACCCTGGGCTCGATATCTGGAATCGAGCTTGGGCTCGATCACAGCCCAGAATATCCAGCAGAAGAAAAAATTGCAGCAACTTTTTAAGTCCAATTTTTGATCCGTTAACCATCTGAAACTCACCCGAGGCCCTCTGGACCTCAACCAAATATACCAACAAGTCCTAAAACATCATACGAACTTATTTAAAACCTCAAATCACATAAAACGATGCTAAAACTATGAATCATGCTCCAATTCAATCTTAATGAAACTTAAAATTTCCAACTTCTACATTCGATGTCGAAACCTATCAAATCAAGTCCGATTGACCTCAAATTTTGCACACAAGTCATAAATGACATAACATAGCTATAACAAGTTTTGTGACTGGATTCCGACATCAAAAGGTCAACTCCCCGGTCAAACTTCCAAACTTAAATTCCTATTTTAGCTATTTCAAGCCTAATTTAACTACAGACTTCCAAATAAAATTCCGAACACGCTCCGAAGTCCAAATTCACCATGCGGAGTTGTTGGAATCGTCAAAATTCTATTCCGAGGTCGTTTTCTCAAAATGTTAACCAAAGTCAAACTTGGCCTTTTAAAGCCAACTTAAGGAACCATGTGTTTCGATTTCAACCAACCATCTTCGCAAGTTATAAATCATAAAAAGCACATACGGAAAGTTTTATTTTAGGAAACGGGATTCTAAAAGTCAAAATGACCGGTTGGGTCATTACATTCTCCATCTCTTAAATAAATGTTCATCCTCGAACGGGTTAAGAATTATACCTGAAGTGCTGAATAAGTGTGGATATCTGCTCCCCATGTTTTCCTTGGCCTCCAAAGTCGCTTCCTCGACTGGCTGGCCCCTCCACTGGACTTTTACTACAGAAATCCTCTTGGACGTCAACTGGCGAACCTGTTTATCAACAATGGAAACTGGCTCCTCTTCATAACCCAAGTTGTTATCTAGCTGAACTGTGCTGAAGTTTAACACATGTGATATATCGGCATGTTACTTCCGGAGCATAGATATATGGAAAACTGGATGAACTCCCGATAGGATGGAAGGCAAAGTGAGCTCATAAGCAACCTCCCCAACTCGTCTCAACACCTCAAATGGGCCTATAAACCTTGGGCTCAATTTCCCCTTTTTTTCAAATCTCGTGATTCCCTTCATCGGCGAAACCTTCAAAAGAACTTTTTCACCTACCATAAATGATAAATCACGCTCTTTCTGATCTGCGTAACTCTTCTGTCTGGACTATGCTGTACGAAGTCGCTCCTAAATCAACTTTACCTTTTCCAAGGCATCCTTCACCAAATCAGTACCATATAACTTAGCCTCACCGGGCTCAAACCACCCGATGGGCGAACGACATCACTGATTATATAAAGCCTCAAATGGAGCCATCTCGATGCTTGATTGGTAATTGTTATTATAAGCAAACTCGGCCAAAGGCAAGAAACGATCCCACTAACCACCAAAGTCAATCACACATGCCCTGAGCATATCCTCCAAAATCTAAATTGTACGCTCTGACTGCCCGTCAGTCTGCAGATGAAAGGCTGTGTTGAGCTCTACACGAGTCCCTAATTCACTCTGTTCTGCTCTCCAGAAATGTGAAGTAAACTGAGGGCCTCTATCCGATATAATAGAAATTGGCACACCGTGCAACCGAACTATCTCTTGAATATAAATCTGGGCTAACCTCTCTAAAGTATAAATAGTCACAACCGAAATGAAGTATGCCTACTTGGTCAACCTGTCAACAATGACCCAAACTGCATCAAACTTCCGCAAGGTCTGTGGCAACCCAACTACAAAGTCCATAGTGATGCGTTTCCATTTCCACTATGGTATAGTCATCTGCTGAAGTAGGACACCTGGCCTCTAGTGCTCATATTTAACTTGCTGAAAATTTAGACACCTGGTTACATGTCACGAGCCAAAATCCCACCACAACCGTCGTGATGGCACCTAGTCTCTAAGACTAGGTAAGCCGATTTCTTTTACATTTTAAAGATATTTGTTTTAATTAAAATCTAATCACGAAAATAATTACAGTACACAACCTCCCGAGACTGGTAGTACTGAGTCACGAACTCTAACTGAATACATGGAATGATCACGAGGACCGAATATATAATATTGTTTGATTACAAATCATCAGTACAATGAAATGAAAAGACTTCAAGGGACTGCGACGGCCAAGCAACTCTACATTGAATCCTTATGATCGCGCTTTAATTCTGCTCAAGTCTGATATCTTCATTACCTGGCTCTGCACAAAAATGTGCAAATATATAGTATGAGTACGCCACGGTCGGTACTCAGTAAGTATCAAGACTAACCTCAATGGAGTAGAGACGAGGTACAGTCAATACACTCACTAGTCTAATAACATGTGCAATATAATATACAAAATAATAGGAAACAAATAACAATAGGACAACATGGAACAACCAGTGATATGCATTGCAGACAATAAGAATACCATTAATATCACTCAACAATTAATAAACACAAGTACACCCAATTAAATCAAGTCCTTCAAATAAATGTCTTTCATATATAATTCTTCCAGATAACTCTCTTTCAAATATAATTTTCTCAAATAATTATTTTTCAAATATAATTCTTTCAATAAATCTTTTCAAATATAATTTTCTCAAATAATTATTTTTCAAATATAATTCTTTCAATAAATCTTTTCAAATATAATTTTCTCAAATAATTATTTTTCAAATATAATTCTTTCAATAAATCTTTTCAAATATAATTTTCTCAAATAATTATTTTTCAAATATAATTCTTTCAATAAATCTTTTCAAATATAATTTTCTCAAATAATTATTTTTCAAATATAATTCTTTCAATAAATCTTTTCAAATATAATTTTCTCAAATAATTATTTTTCAAATATAATTCTTTCAATAAATCTTTTCAAATATAATTTTCTCAAATAATTATTTTTCAAATATAATTCTTTCAATAAATCTTTTCAAATATAATTTTCTCAAATAATTATTTTTCAAATATAATTCTTTCAATAAATCTTTTCAAATATAATTTTCTCAAATAATTATTTTTCAAATATAATTCTTTCAATAAATCTTTTCAAATATAATTTTCTCAAATAATTATTTTTCAAATATAATTCTTTCAATAAATCTTTTCAAATATAATTTTCTCAAATAATTATTTTTCAAATATAATTCTTTCAATAAATCTTTTCAAATATAATTTTCTCAAATAATTATTTTTCAAATATAATTCTTTCAATAAATCTTTTCAAATATAATTTTCTCAAATAATTATTTTTCAAATATAATTCTTTCAATAAATCTTTTCAAATATAATTTTCTCAAATAATTATTTTTCAAATATAATTCTTTCAATAAATCTTTTCAAATATAATTTTCTCAAATAATTATTTTTCAAATATAATTCTTTCAATTAAAAAGTCACCATGTAACACCTCATTTCATAATCATAAAAATACGGGTCTCATCCCATTTTCATATTTTTAGTAAACACGGGTCTTGGCCAATTTTCATATTTCCAAGGCACCTCGTGCCCATAATTAAATCATCATATTTCCCTGGCATCTCGTGCCCTCATTTTATATCATAACTGCATGGACAATTCACGTGCCAATTATCATTATTATTTTATCACAGCACCTCGTGCCCACATTTCATATCACAATTGTACGGACAATTCACGTGCCAAATATTCTCATTATTTACTCACGGCACCTCGTTCCCACATTTCATTTTTTATAATCCGCCTGGCAATAGCCACAGGCTCTCAATTTCAACATAAATCAGATTGTTAACAATTTACCAACAACAAGACAAGTTGCACAAGGTATAGAAATAAACACAAGAAAATTACAACATCACATGAAAATTATCAACACCACAACCCCACATCATCACATATCGTCCCTGACAACATCCACCCTTATTGCTCCTATTGTCAACCTTATCACTCCTATTGCCACCCTTATCGCTTCTATTGCCACCCTTATCGCTCCTATAGCCACCCTTATCGCTGCGCCCAGACAATATTCCAACAAACACAATAATAATGAAATGCCACCCTTATACCCACATAATATCAACGGTGAAATGCCACCATTATCTCCCCAAAATAGTAACTCATACAACACAACAATTTACATGGAAAATTAACACGACAATATAATAAAATCAATTCATATTACAATTTGCCCAATGGCCACAACCAAATTCTAAAGATATAACAAAATCAATTAATTTCACAACAAATAGCCCAAGGCTCCACACAATGTATATAACACCCAAAAATAATCAATTAAGATAGTAATTTCTCAGCATAAAGCAAAACCTTCATTAATGCAAATTTAGATAATTATATTAACACTTATTCTTAAGCTCGCTTAAATTATTTTTTTGCATAAGAAGATTCATATTGGAATTAATTTCCAAGAAATATTAAACCAACAATACTTACGAAATTTCATAAATATTTCAAGTAACAATCACATCAAATTATCATATAAAAACAAATTCAACAATAAGGATTTAGGCATGGCAAACAGATGATTTAATAATTTTCCACAATTTTTTAATTTACTACGCAATAATGTCTAAGATTTTATTTCAATAAATTTTGTACGTATAAGCCCGAGTACGTACTCGTCACCTCGCGTACACGGCTTTTCACATTTCACAAATGGTACATAAGACTCAATGCCTAAGGGATAATTCCCCCACTCGAGGTTAAGCAAGACACTTACCTTTTTGAAGTTAGGCCGATATTCTAAAATAGCCTTCTTTCTTGAATTGGCCTCCGGACAGATCAAATCTATACAAATTAATTGTATAACTTCATTAAAATTCATCGGAAATAATTCCGGATAATAATACATCGACTTAAAATTTTATTCCAAAAAGTCAATAAAAGTCAACGCGGGGCCCGCTCCTCGGAACCCGACATAATTTTCATGAAATCCAAACACCCATTCCGATACGAGTTCAACCATACCAATTTTATCGAATTCCAATAACAACTCGACCTCCAAATCTTAAATTTTCGTTTTTGAAGATTTTGTAAAACTTTTGATTTCTTCCATTTATATCCGAATTAAATGATGAATATAATCATAGATTCATGCAATATAATCACTTTAGGATATATAACACTTACCCCAATCGAAGTCATGAAGAAATCTTCAAAATCGCCCAAAAATCGAGCTCCAAAAATCCCAATCGAAAATGAAGAAATGACAGATTTTCAATCCTTAAGTTTTTGCCTAGGTTCGCATTTGCGGACAAAAACTTCGCATTTGCGAATGAACAGTACCTCACATGAACAATGTTTTCGTAATTTCCATAAATGGTTCGCAATGGCGAATGAACAGTGTTTTCGCAATTGCCATAAATGGTTCGCAATTGCAAATGAACAGTGTTTCACCAGAAACCAACAAACTCAAACTTCTCTGAAATGATCCGAAACCACCCTGAAACTCGTCCGGAACCTCCCGAACACAAACTATATATGAATTTCAATCGTAAAACATGCTACGGACCTGCTCGCACACTCAAAAAACTGAAAGGAAATCCCAAATTTCTTAACTTTACTAGTCTTTCAACCATTGATCCAAAAATACACCTAAGCCCCTCGTGTAACGACCCGGCCGGTTGTTTTGAGCATTACAACCCCGCTTCCCCCTTTACTGCTCAAATTGTACTTTACACTTGTTGTGTGAATTGCTGGAGTAATTGGTTCGGGTCCGGTGAGGCTTTGGAATGAATTGAAACACTTAGTTCCAAGGTTTAAAGCTTAAGTTAAAATAGTGACTGGATGTCGACTTATGTGTAAAAGACCTCGAAATTTAATTCTAATGATTCCACTAGCTACGTATGGTGATTTTGGACTTAGAAGCATGTCCGGAAAATATTTTGGAGGTCTGTAGTGGAATTAGGCTTGAAATGCCGAAAGTTGAATTTTTGTGAAGTTTGACCGGGGAGTTGACTTTTTGATATCGAGGTCAGAATCCGATTTTGGAAATTGGAATAGCTCTGTTATGTCATTTATGACTTGTGTGCAATATTTGAGGTCAAGCAAACATGATTTGATGTGTTTTGGTGCAGGTTGTAGAAACTAGAAATTTCAAAGTTCATTAGGCTTGAATTGGGGTGTAATTCATGGTTTTAGCATTGTTTGAGGTGATTTGAGGGTTCGACTAAGTCCGTATGATGTTTTAGGACTTGTTGGCATATTTAGTTGAGGTCCTGAGGAGCTCGGGTGAGTTTTGGATGGTTAACGGATCATATTTGGCCTTGGTGGGATTGCGGATATCTGTTGCTGCATTTTTTGGATTTTCGCTTTCGCGTTCGCAAGTGGGCACTCGCGCTCGCGAAGAGAAATTTGTGGCAGAAAGGATTTACTCTTCGCGTTCCCGAAGAGTTGCTGGGTTGTGCATCGCGTTCGCGTATGGGGTATCGCATTCGCCAAGGGAAACATAGGGGGCATGGACTTTTGCCTTCGCGTTTGCGAAGAAGGGCTCCGTAAAGCATCGCGTTTGCGAACAATGTCTCGCGTTCTTGAAGAGCAAATGTTGGGAAGCACATTTTGTGCTTCACGAACGCGAGGGACCTGTCGCGTTCGCGAAGAAGAGAGGTCTGGACAGAGGACATTTGGGAGATTTATAGAGGAACCGACGGGGTAAGTGTTCTTAACTCAATATTGATTAAATTAACTGAATCCATAGTTGTTTTTAGCATTTAATTGGTGAATTAAGTTGAACAAATTTGTGAAAACCCTCTTGGTTTAATTTGGAGATTTGAGGGTCGAGTTGATGTCGGATTTGAGTAATATGTATATGGTTGGACTCGTGGTTAAATGGGTGTTAATATTTTATAACTTTTGTCGGATTCCGAGACGTGGACCCCACCATTAATATTTAGGGCATAATTTCGGATTTTGTAGAAACATTAGTATTTTGCTATGGAATTAATTCCTATAAAATTTGTGGGATGAATCAAATTTAATGTGACTCAAATATAATGTGACTAGATTCGAGCCGTTTGGAAGTTGATACACGTAGAGTGGAATTTCTGGAGCATTGCTTAACTTGCTCGATATTGGATTTGGCTTGTTCGAGGTAAGTAACTCTTCTAATATTGGAGTTGAGTGTATGAACCCTAAATATATGTATTTTGTGAATTGTTGGTAGGTTACGCACATGCTAGGTGACGGGCGTGTGGGCGTGCACAATAGAAATTGTGACGTAATTGTTTATGTGGAATTTTATAGTTAAATAATCTTCACATTTTTCATGCGGTTTTATGTGTTAAAGAAATTGAGCTGAAAAACATATTAGAAATCATGTTGAGGCCATGTGCCAGTATTATTGGGATCCTCAGAGGTCATATTGCTGTGAATTGTGTTAAATGGAAAATTCATACTCAGTCATATTCATTTCATTGCATATCATAACTCAGTTTTATGACTCTATTTTGATGCATATAAATATTTTGGGTCGAATGCCCTATTTTATTGAGATGCCCGAGTGGCTTGAGAGTTTTATGACTGAGTGAGGCCGAGGGCCTGATTTATGTTGCATATTTATGGGATCGGGCTGCACGCCGCAACATGTTGCATATTTATGGGATCGGGTGGCACGCCGCAGCATGTTTGGTATCGGCTGAGGGCCTGATTTGT
This sequence comes from Nicotiana otophora, assembly GCA_000715115.1. Lineage (NCBI taxonomy): Eukaryota > Viridiplantae > Streptophyta > Magnoliopsida > Solanales > Solanaceae > Nicotiana > Nicotiana otophora. The sequence continues at coordinate 107,488 of AWOL01S0016954.1, forward strand.
GAGGATGAGTGTGGATCGGGGCTGCCCGCCTACAGCATATTTATGACTAAGTAAGGCCGAGGGCCTGATTTGTGAGGATGAGTGTGGATCAGGGCTGCCTGCCTGCAGCATACTTTATTACTATAGCACGTGAGTTATCCGTGCAGATTATAGCGCTTGGGCTGTAGGAGCCCCTCCGGAGTCTGTACACACCCCCAATGAGTGCAGGTACCTACTGAGTGCGCGTGCCGAGTGCTGAGTGACTGGGATTCATGAGTGATTGTGAGGTATGCCCGAGTAGCAAGAGTGATTGGGAGGTATGCCCGAGTGGCAAGAGTGATTGTGACGTATGCCCGAGTGGCACGAGTGACTGTGAGGTTTTGCCCGAGGGGATGTATATGAGTGATGTTCTGCCCGAGGGGATGTTTATGATCTTATCATTAAGTTGCATTGTATTGGCATGCACACATGACATACGTACATAGAGATGTATTTCCTCGTGTTGTACTGTATCACATCATTCATGATTTTTCACACATTGTTGACAGATAGGCATAGTGATGCATTTGTTTTTACACGGGTTATCCGGAAGAAAAATGAAACATCTTATTTATTATTGGCAAGATTTTGGGAGAAATTTATTATTTTCAAACTATTCATATTTTTGGCAACTCCAACAAACGATTTGGTTTTTTTCACTGATGTATTTGAAAGAAAGATCTACTATTTTTGAAATCATGATTTGGCTGGGTATTTTATCCCTGAGTTACTTCTGGCATTATTTACTTTATGTTGTAATGGATTATTGCGGACTATTAGTTTTGGACCCGACCTTGGTGGAAGCTCGTCACTACTTTAAACCTATGACTAGGTTTGTTACATACTCAGTACATGGGGTCGGTTGTACTGATACTACACTTCTGCACATTGCGTGTTGATGTTGGCTGATGTTGTTGCTGTGCTCAATGGTTGCGGGACTTGAAGATGTACCTGCGTTCCTGTTTTAGCTGCCTTTTCTTTAGGGTAGCCTTAGATTTATAAAAGCTCTATTTATGTATTATTCAAACAGACTATGTATTATTTTATTTCTGCTTTGTATATTCTATTCTTAGAAGCTCATGATTTGTACTACCAGTTCTTGGGGAATGTATAAGGTTAAGATAATTATTTACTTAAATTTCTTTAATAATTATTATTGGAATTGGATAGTTAAAAGTTGGTTTACCTAGAGGGTTGGGTTAGGTTCCATCACGACTAGTTGGATTTTGGGTCGTGACAACGTGGTATCAGAGCTCTAGGTTCATAGGTTCTACAAGTCATGAGCAAGTGTCCTGTAGAGTCTTGCTGATCGGTATGATGACGTCCATACTTATCTTCGAGAGGCTACATGGCATTTTGGATATGTATACTTCCCATTTTTCTTTCCTTATCGTGCGAGATTGATTCAGCTTGAGATATAAACTCTTCGAATTCCTTCCACGTATTTGTATGCGCACATGACCGCTCAGTATCAGCAGTGCATCGCCAAATTATGATTCTATGAACGAGGTTCGAGGTGAGTATTCTGTGTTTTGGTGATGGGCCAGTCTAGAGGACTTGAGGCCAAGTTTAGACCGCAGCTTAAGCTCGGTAGCTTCAGTTGTAACCTGTACATTTGGATTCATATGTCCGGTAATGACCCTACAATGGAATTTGTGGCTCGATGAGCGGTGGAATGGCGGTATGATGGGTATGATGTAACCGCAGGATGTGTTAAGATGATTTGAATGTGACGAGAAGTGTTTCCTTGAAATGTAAAGAAATGGCCATTGGGTGCTTGATTTTCGTTTTAATGTGACGCACATTCTCGAGTATGAATGTTTTGAAGTTTTGAAGGATCTTTTATATTATTAAATTTTGGGGTAAATTAAATTCTCATGTCTAGGTAATGAGTTTGGATACAGATTGACTAAGTGATTGCATAGCAATTGTGACTGCGAAAAGATATAATAAGATACCAGATTGAGGCTAAGCAGGTGGATTATCCCCTGCGGAGTAATCTATGTAGGAGTATTTCTTATGATGTGAGTGGAGAGTTTTTTTTCTACCGACGGGGTATATGGGTGGAGATTTGAATTTGGATGATAAAGTTGACTCAAGTGTCAAGAGAATAAATGCGAGCTTAGTGGATGATTGAGGTATTTTATGGTTGGTGTTGTATGAGCTTGAGAATGATTTTTCGTTGAACCGACTGTGGTATTATGACAGTAATAGAGTATGGATATTGCGAGTTATCTAGTGTTTAAATTTATGGCTTTGAGCCAAGTGGGGGAGTCTGCTATTGACAATTTGATTTCATGGTTAGGTGTTAAATTTTAATTTTGGTCTAAGACATACTTGTGGGTTAGCTATGACT
>AWOL01S0016954.1:110016-170602 GCA_000715115.1 Nicotiana otophora
ACGTATGAGTAAATGAAATTCGCGGGATGAGTGAGTTGTTATTGGTGAATGATGTAGTACGCACGGAGTATGAATTTGATATGTGGTGTTAAAGTAGATTTACTTCTTTGAGTGTTGTGGTGCTAATGGGGCACGTGTCGTTTGGCCCATTTGGGCGGTGCAATTAGATTTGAGCAAAGTGGGTGACTCCCGAGAAGATTCCAGTGGGTTTGAGAATTATATATAGCAATTGAGAATGTTTCCGGACTTGTGTATGGATTCTACATTTTTGTGTAAGGAAGGTAAGAAGAACAATTTCAAATTCACATAATGAATTCTTAGAGTGAGTGTTGTAGTTGTGGTATTTTTGGAGGTGCTTAAGAAGAATATAGTTGCTTATGGGCTGTAGGGCGTTGTGGTTCTATGCTAATGTTTGTGGGGTAAGTTGTGGTTAAAGATCATGGTATTGTAGCAAGAAGAAGTATCAATCTGAAGACAAATTCGGAAGGGACTTGAAGAAATAGGGCAGGTTGGTAGTAGATTGGATCAGTATGGTAATGGATATGATCGGCTCTTTGAGTGCTTATGATGTGGGGGGTTTTCTACAGGTGCTTTGTGGAAATACACCTGGACTTGGCGACCTGCATGGCTTGGTCGAGTTAGAGAAATTTAGTTTTAAGGGCTTGATTATGTGCAAATGGATTCCAAATTATTCTTGATGGTTTCTACCGGTGTGGAGAACGTGTTATGTATTGCGATTTCCTCCTGGAAAGAAGCAAGAGAACGATTTCTAACTAAAATGGTATGTAAATTATTGTTGACTCAAAGTTGATAATAAGATTTTTGTGCTTTTCACATGATAGCAATATAGATGTTACGTGTTGTATGAAAGCTAGATTTTCATGTACAAAGTGACAGTACAGTCTTGAAGAGAAAGTAATGAATATTGGACAACATGGACGGTTTCAAATAACTAGGTAAATACTATTACTACTTGGTGTTGTATGAGAAAGGGGAGGACATCAGAAGGCGCATTGTAGTTTTTACTTACGTAGGTTTAAATTAGTATTGCGGTACTCACATGGTTGATAGACTGCTAATATTCAAATTTTATCAATTGGCACGGAAGAACTTTTAAAGTATTTCCCGTGGGATGATCGTGTATGAGAGAGTTATTAGGCATTCGGACGGTGGAGATGGAATCAAATATGGTGATTCGCGTGTTCTATGGATTTGGAGATTGGGAGTTCTCAGGAGCGAATTATTTCATGGTTGTGTACTGTGAAATTGTGGCCGGAGCTAGCCATATGATAGAATGTGTTATGATTCAGTCATTATGGATTTTCGGAAGAATTTGTATCTATTTATGGGTAACCCGAGTTGATTTGGGGGTCCATAGGTAGGCCCAATTAAGATGTGTATTCTACACCGAGCAGGAATGGTTGGCTCCATACTGTTATTATTAAGGGATGTGTCATTTGGTTGATGTTGAACTTATTCGTGTTCTCAAATGATCTGGGAGTTATTCCTTTATGCTACGAGGAGTTGTGATTCATTGGTTATGTGCATAGATCATGCGGTTCTATTTGAGCTTTATAGCGAAATTTGAGTGTGATGAGTAATTGGGTATTGCATGATCGATAGCGTAATGGTTATGTCCTTTCAGGTTTTTGTGTGGTATTTTTGTCATTTGCCTCTTCGTCGTTATTAAATTGGAGCAGGGTGGCTCGGAGTATATTATATGAACCTCATGTTAGAATCGAGTGATGGTTCTACGGTGTATGATGAATTTTCAGCGTTTCATTGTGGAAGTACTTGTTAATCTGGCGGGGCAGTTCTCTCATTTGAGTTATTTTTCATGACTGGGTACATTTGAATTGTTGCGTATTAGCGCACGGATGGCACGAGTTGTGGCTCCAAGTTATATTGGTGCGGTATGTCTGTGGAGTAGTTATGTTTAGTAATATTAGGTCGTTGGACCTGGAATGGGTACTATCATGTTTAATTTCGGTATATTCAGGAGTATAATATTGAAAGTCGGATCAGAAAGTGATTATGGTTCCGGTTGTGGCAAGAGACCTCCATGACTTGTTGGTCTGATAAAGGGTTACGAGATTCTGTGTGTTTCTTTTATCAAACAGTGTACGAAGGTTTTGGGATGAGGTTTGGTTCGATATGGGTTTAATACCAGTATGCGGTTGGTTTTGGAGTAGTCATTGCGATCAGAAATGGTGCTACGAGCATGCGAGTTGTGTAATATGCTGGGTGATTATATCCGTGGTTATAGTTATAGCTCGATGCAACTTATTCGGACTTATACAGTGTGTAAATGTAAGATTCGTGTCTTGAAAGAAATTTTAAAGGTTGGAAATTAAACTCCAAGGTTTATGGGCTATGGTTAAATTAATGATTTTCAGTTGCATTGTGTAGTCAAGCCTATGTGGGATAAGGTGACGTGGGTTCACCCCCGGGTACGTGTGTGGTAAGATGGAACAATGATTTGATGGCTTGGAAACAACTCTTGGCACGTTCGAGGACGAACGTATGTTTAAGTGGGGGAGAATGTAACGACCCAGCCGGTCGTTTTGAGTATTACAACCCCACTTCCCCTTTTATTTCTCAAATTATACTTTACAGTTGTTGTGTGAATTGATGGGGTAATTGGTTCGGGTCCGGTGAGGTCTTGGAATGAATTGGAACACTTTGTTCCAAGGTTTAAAGCTTAAGTTAAAATAGTGACCGGATGCCGACTTATGTATAAACGACCTCGAAATTTAATTCTGACGATTCCAGTAGCTCTGTATGGTGATTTTGGACTTAGGAGAATGTCCGAATCCGATTCTAGAAATTGGAATAGCTCTGTTACGTCATTTATGACTAGTGTGCAAAATTTGAGGTCAATCAGACATAATTTGATGTGTTTCGGCGCAAGTTGTAGAAACTAGAAATTTCAAAGTTCATTAGGCTTAAATTGGGGTGTAATTCATAGTTTTATCATTGTTTGAGGTGATTTGAGGGTTCTACTAAGTCTGTATGATGTTTTAGGACATGTTGGTATATTTGGTTAGGTCCCGAGGGGCTCGGATGAGTTTTGGATGGTTAACGGATCATTTTTGGCCTTGGTGAGATTGCTGATATCTGTTGCTGCATTTTTCGGATTTTCTCTTTCGCGTTCGCGAAGAGGAATTTGTGGCAGGCAGGATTTACTCTTCGCGTTCGCGAGGAGGTCTTGCGTTCGCGAAGAGAAGCTGGGTTGTGCATCGCGTTCGCGTATGGGGTATCGCATTCGCGAAGGGAAACATAGTGGGCATGGACTTTTGCCTTCGCGTTCGCGAAGGGGGAGCTCGCGTTCGCGAAGAAGGGCTCCGTAAAGCATCGCGTTCACGAACAGTGTCTCGCGTTCGCGGAGAGCAAATGTTGGGAAGCACATTTTGTGGTTCACGAACGCGAGGGACCTATCGCGTTCGCGAAGAAGAGAGGTCTGGACAGAAAGTGTAAGTTAAGAAAATGGGACTTCGTCCCATTTTCCATTTTTAACGATTTGAAGCTCAAATTGAGGCGATGTTTGGGAGATTTTCATCGGAAACAACAGGGTAAGTGTTCTTAACTCAATATTGATTAAATTACTCGAATTCATGGTTGTTTCTAGCATTTAATTGGTGAATTAAGTTGGAAACATTTGTGAAAACCCTCTTGGTTTAATTTGGAGATTTTAGGGTCGAGTTGATGTCGGATTTGAGTAAAATTTATATGGTTGGACTCGTGGTTGAATGGGTGTTAATATTTTGTAACTTTCGTCAGATTCCGAGACGTAGGTCCCATGAATGATTTTTGGGGTGTAATTTCGGATTTTGTGAAAATATTAGCATTTTGATATGGAATTAATTCCTATAAAATTTGTGGGCTGAATAAAATTAATTGTAACTAGATTCAGGCCGTTTGGAAGTTGATACACGCAGAGTGAAATTTCTGGAGCATTGCTTAACTTGCTCGACATTGGATTTGGCTTGTTCGAGGTAAGTAACTCTTCTAATCTTGGAGTTCAGGGTATGAACCCCGAATATATGTATTTTATGAATTGTTGGTAGGTGACGCACATGTTAGGTGACGGGCGTGTGGGCGTGCACTATAGAAATTGTGACGTAATTGTTTATGTGAAATTTTATAGTTAAATAATCTTGACATTTTCCATGCGGTTTTATGTGTTAAATAAATTGAGCTGAAAAGCATATTAGAAATCATGTTGTGGCCATGTGCCAGTATTATTGGGACCCTCAGAGGTCATATTGCTGTGAATTATTGTGTTAAATTGAAATTTCATACTCAGTCATATTCATTTCATTGCATATCATAAGTCAGTTTTATGACTCTATTTTGGTGCATATAAATGTTTTGGGCTGAATGCCCTGTTTTACTGAGATGCCCGAGTGGCTTGAGAGGTTTATGACTGAGTGAGGCCGAGGGCCTGATTTATGTTGCATATTTATGGGATCGGAATGCACGCCGCAGCATGTTGCATATTTATGGGATTGGGCTGCATGCCGCATCATGTTTGGTATCGGCTGAGGGCCTAATTTGTGAGGATGAGTGTCGAGGATGCCCGCCTGTAACATATTTATGACTGAGTGAGATCGAGGGCCTGATTTGTGAGGATGAGTGTGGATCAGGGTTTCCCGCCTGCAACATACTTTATTATTATAGCACGTCAGTTGTCCGTGCAGATTATAGCGCTTGGGCTATAGGACCCCCTCCGGAGTCTGTACACACCCCCAGTGAGCGCATGTACCTACTGAGTGCGAGTGCCGAGTGTTGAGTGACTGGGAGGCATGAGTGATTGTGAGGTATGCCCGAGTGGCACGAGTGACTGTGAGGTTTTGCCCAAGGGGATGTATATGAGTAATGTTCTGCCCGAGGGGCTGTTTATGATCTTATTATTGAGTTGCATTGCATTGGCATGCACACAAGACATACATGCATAGAGATGTATTTCCTCGTGCTGTACTGCATCACATCATTCATGATTTTTCACACATTGTTGACATATGGGCATAGCGATGAATTTGTTTTTACATGGGTTATCTGGAAGGAAAATGAAACATCTTATTTATTATTGACAAGATTTTGGGAGAAATTTATTGTTTTCAAACTATTCATAATTTTGGCAACTCCAGCAAACGATTTGGTTTTTTATCACTGATGTATTTGAAAGAAAGATCTACTATTTTTGAAATCATGATTTGGCTGGGTATTTTATCCCTGAGTTACTTCTGGCATTATTTGCTTTATGTTGTAATGGATTGATGTGGACTATTAGTTTTGGACCCGACCTTGGTGGAAGCTCGTCACTACTTTCAACCTACGGCTAGGTTTGTTACTTACTCAGTACATGGGGTCGGTTGTACTGATATTACACTTCTGCACATTGCGTGTGGATGTTGGCTGCTGTTGTTGCTGTGCTCAATGGTTGCGGGACTTGAAGATGTACCTGCGTTCCTATTGTAGCGGCCTTTTGTTCGGGGGTAGTCTTAGATTTAAAAAAGCTCTGTTTATGTATTATTCAAATAGACTATGTATTATTTCATTTCCGCTTTGTATATTCTATTCTTAGAAGCTCATGATTTGTACTACCAGTTCTTGGGGAATGTATAAGGTTAAGATAATTATTTACTTAAATATTTTTAGTAATTGTTATTGGAATTGGATAGTTGAAAGTTGGCTTACCTAGCGTGTTGGGTTAGGTGCCATCACGACTAGTTGGATTTTGGGGCGTGACACCTCGGGACCCGTCAAATCATACCAACAAGTCCTAAAACATCATACGAACTTAGTCGAAATTTCAAATTACATCAAACAATGCTAGAACCATGAATCATACCCCAATTCAAGTTTAATGAAACTAAGAAATGACAACTTCTACATTTAATGCCGAAACCTATCAAATCACGTCTGATTGATCTCAAATTTTGTACACAAGTCATAAATGACATAATGGACCTATACAAATTTTTAGAACTGGATTCCGACCCCGATATCAAAAAGTCAACTCCCCGGTCAAACTTCCCAAAAATTTTATTTTTGTCATTTTCAAGCCAAATTCCACTACGGACTTCCAAATAATTTTCTGGACACGCTCCTACTTTCAAAATGACCATACAGAGCTATTGGAATCATGAGAATTTGAATCCGAGATCGTTTACTCAAAAGTCAACTCTCCGGTCAACTCTTTCTATTTATGCTTCTAAATAAGGATTGTTCTTTTAATTTAATTCCAAATCTTTACTAAATCAAACTCGACCACACCCGTGGGTCATAATACATATTGCGAAGCTGCTCGAGACCTTAAGTCACTGAACGGGGAATTAATTATTAAAACGACAAGTCGGGTCGTTACATTTACTCAACTATGTCCTTTTTCATTCGTCGCCACCAATAATGTTGCCTCAGGTCACGATACATCTTCGTAGCACCTGGATGAATAGAATACCGAGAATTGTGCACTTCCTCTAGGATCTTTTTCCTCAGTCCATCCACATTAGGAAGACATAGACGATCTTGGAGTCGCAGAACGCCATCCGCTCCAATAGTAACTTCCTTAGCAAGCAGGGATAATAATTCTTAAATTTCAAAGATTTTCAATTTATCAATTAGCTTCACAAAGTACAATAAACTATCAAAGTATCGTGTAGTTATTGTTATTAAGCACGATTTCTGCCGAGGTCATACGACCTGATCCAGAGTGTCGTGCGGCACGATCCATAGATGCATCTATCATGCTGAAGCATTTGGCCCGCTCCACAAGAAAGGAGGACGTTTTCTTATGTACCTCTGAAAAGAGAGTATATTTATTAAGATCAAATCGAGAGGATGAATAAATTTTTTTTAACAATTAATTAATTTAAACAGAAAATTTAAGCATATGAGATTTCCATCCTTTAATTTGTTTTATCTAACAATTTACACAAGTAACTCATGCTTTGAGTCCTAAACTACCCGGACTTTAGCATTAATAGTAGCTACGCACGGACTCTCGTCACCTCGTACGTACGTAGCCCCCACAATTAGTAACAATTATTACTTTAATTACCTGTGGGGTAATTTTTCCCTCACAAGATTAGACAAGAGACTTATCTCAATTTGCTCCAATTTAATCCACTAGAAGGCCTTTTTCTCGATTATCCAACTTTGATTGGCTCAAATCGAACCAAAAATAATTCGATACAATCACTAAAATTTATAGGAATCAATTATATAAGAAAATACTACATTTTCAATAAAAATCTTGAAATTAATTAAAAATTCGTCAGTGGGGCCCATGTCTCGGAATCCGGTGAAAGTTACAAAATCTGACAACTCATTCAATTACGAGTCCAACCATACCGGGTTCACTCAAATCCAACTCCGAATTGATACTGAAATCTCAAAAAATTATTTTTATGAGATTTCTAAAACTTTTCCAAATTTCAATCTCAAAATACTAATTAAATGGTGGAAACAATGATATATTTGTGTATATAGACCAAATTCGAGTTAGAATCACTTACCTAAATGTATTTTCTTGAAAATCTGTCAAAAGTCGCCTCTTCTCAAGCTCAAGTTCGTCAAAAATGGCAAATGGGACGAATGCCCTCTTTTATAAATCTGCCCAGCCAGCCTTCGGAAGTGGGCCTCGATCATGGCCCTCGAGGCTGGGCCTCGGTCATGGCCTCGATCATGGCATCGGGGCTGGGTCTCGATCATGGCCTCGATCATGATATCGAGGCTGGGCCTTCGATTGTGACCCTCGATCTTGGGTCTCGACCCTGACCCTCGAGCCTTGCCTTCGATCATAGCCCTCGAGCTGGGCCTTCGATCCTGAGCCTCGTCCCTGGCTTTGACTTTGGCTGTCGATATCTGGGATCGATCTTTGGCTCGATCACAACCCAGAATATCCAGCAAAAGAAAAATTTACAGCAGCTTTTTAAGTCCAATATTTGATCCGTTAACCATCCAAAACTCACCCGAGGCCCTCAGGACCTCAACCAAATGTACAAACAAGTCATAAAATATCATATGAACTTATTTGAAACCTCAAATCACATAAAACGACGCTAAAACCACGAATCATGCTCCAATTCAAGCTTAATGAAACTTAAAATTTCCAACTTCTGCATTCTATGTCGAAACCTATCAAATCAAGTCTGATTGACCTCAAATTTTGCACACAAGTTATAATTGACATAACGGAGCTATGAAAATTTTCGGAACTGGATTTCGATTCCGTTATTAAAAAGTTAACTCCCCGGTCAAACTTCCAAACTTAAATTTCTATTTTATCCATTTCAAGCCTAATTTAACTACGGACTTTCAAATAAAATTTTGAACACGCTCCGAAGTCCAAAATCACCATACGGAGCTGTTGGAATCGTCAAAATTCTATTCCAGGGTCGTTTTCTCAAAAGATAACATATAGACATATTAACATGACAAAAGTATTGCTTTTTAATTTGTCTATGAAGTGTAAGTTCTGTGTTTAATTTTTTTTTCTTTTGAATCAATGCAAAAATATTGATAGGTATGTTTTGCTGCTAATGTCTTTGAGTTTTGTTGATAATGTGATATTATTTATTACGATTAAGTTTATCTTAATTTTATTGTATTTAAATTGAGAAAACTCTAGAGGTTATAATACATACATGTAATAACCCAATTGTTATTGTAAAAATTGAGGTGGGTTGTTTAAATGAATTAAGACCATATCTTCAAAAGTTTCTTCTTTTGGTTCAAAACAATTGTTTAAAAATTAAGAAAAACATAGATAGAAAATAAAATTTATTTTAAAAAATAAATAATGGACTGAAGATTCTTTAAACTTATTAAACAATACCCTATATTCAAACAAACTTATTTCTTATATATATTGTTCCTTAAGTTTAATATTTTGCTCCTCTATATAAATAATTGACTAAAATTTTACGTGCGAACCACGTACATAGAGACTAGTACTATATTAAAATCACGAAGGCACTTAACGAAATGTCGCTCGCCTTTTCTACCCTTCAAAATAAATTTTATATTGGACAATAGTATAATTTAAGTTAATTTCCTAATATATAGGACTTCAAAATCAGCTAAAGTTTTGATTATTAACTTTTTCTTATTTGAACTTTGAATAAACTCATAATATTTAGGTTACATAAATCTGTTTTTATTTTAATTGTGTAAATTAATATAACTTCTTTCCTTAGGAATTTAAAATAGAGTAAATTTTCTTATTTATAAATATTCTTTCCTTAGAAATATACTATGTATTTACCCAACTTTGACTTTGTTATATTTCCTTACCTAAATAAACGAACGGAATTTTAGTCTAAGGGTAAGGATCTTTCGCTTACAATTTGTTTCCAAGAAGAATGGCGTGAGGTTGGCATTATTTCAGAAGGAATAAAATTTTATAGATATCCTTTTCAAAATAAAAGAGAGTTAGGTCTATCATGGGTCTCATTAGTAGAAGCCGGGTTAAATTAAGTCTTTCTTTTCGAAATTCTTGAAAGAACAACATGAATTGGTTGTTCTGTATTTGTTGATGATTGAATGAATTTTGATTTAATTTTATAAATCTGTTGTATACTTTGCATGTTGTTTACCCGAAAAAATCGGAAAACGTTAAATTTAGGTATGGTTCTAAGGATACGTAAATTCCTTATGATACAAAAATGACAATACAAGTGTTTTCGCTATGAAGTGGGAATAATCAACAGGAAGGCTCAATGAGCAACATGAATTCTCAATGTATCTTGGGGAAGATGAGTCTATTGCAGTCTATATCCCTTTTTATAATAGAGGGTTACTACTTTATCTATAACAACATAATAAAATAATGCATATAGTGGAGTACCCATGATGGTTTGTCTCTTCCTTGATTCCTGCCAAGATTTTCTCCCTTGGTGCGGTTGTAATGGCTTTTGTCGGCGAGCTCGGCACGGGCTCGAGCTCGGTATTAGGTCGAACCCCCGGTCTTGGTTCGAGCCCATTCTGTCTTGGGGCATCGATATTCGGGGCCTGTGTCGGTCGGAGTTGCCTCGTAGTTCGATTCGGATACGGGCTCAATAATGATACCGAGTTTTGCCGTCGATCGGTCTTATAGTTCGAAACTCGACGCCCTTACTCCAGAATTCGTCCGAGAATCGGTTTTGACCGTACACAGATAGTCCCCTCGTTTCTAGGAAAGGATGTGACGAGAAACGATATGATTTCTCTACGGCTCGATCAAATTTATGTCGATGTTTCTATCGACCCCGATCATGACGTATGTGATAACTGTCCCATCGGTTCAGTTTTACCGAGGCTTTTAATGTGTGTCAGACGGTGGTCGGCCACCGCTAATACCCAATCGTCATGCGTTAGCCTATAAATAGTCTTTCCATACAACTTTTACCACTTTTGCACCTTCTCTTATTTATCCTCTCTATTTCGCTGCTTCAGGGTCGCTCATACCGGAGTTTTTGTTGTTGTCCATCCTTTCACCTTCCTTCGCATTCTTTCCTCTCATATCAATGGCAAAAACTTTCAAAATCGTACCTCAGAAGGAGAAAGCTTCTTCCTCACGGTCGTTTGATGATAAGGCGCCGGCAGAGCCGTCCGTTCATGACTATGTTCCTGGCCCGTGTATTTTGAAGACCAATTTTAGGGTGGAGAATCCTTCATCCGTTTCGGGTCGATGTGAGAACGTATCGATGTATATGTGCTCTATAACGGAGGATCATCTCGAGGCCGTCAGAAAAGACTGCAACTGGGGTTCCGAGGTTGTGTTGCAAATTCCATCCTCCGATGAGAGTGTCACTACTTATGTGGAGGGGTTTTAAGTGTTTATACGTATCCCTTCACATTGGGACCCGTCGACCCGGTGATTATTGATTTTTACAAAATATATCAGGTCACTCTTGGCCAAATTCATCCTTCTTTATGGCGTATAGTGATCTTGTTGCGCTTCTTCTCTATCAAAGCCGGGGGGTTGGATTTTTCTCTGAACTACCTCATACGACTGTACCCGTCTCAGATTTTTCGAGGACTAATTAGACTTCATCGTCGAGCATCGAAGGCTTTGATGTCGAGCATCAATGAAGACAAGGATCGAGGTTGGATGGGTCGTTATATTTGAGTGAGGACCCGTGATCTTATTCCGGAGGAGAAGATGTCGTTCCCTGAAGAATGGAATTTTGATCGTAAGTGATTCTTGTTTACCTTTCATGTCTTTTTTCAGATTTTTTCTGATGTCCTTTCCTGATGTTCAGCTGCCCCTTGGATGCCACAAGCTGTGCCTGACCTCGAAGACTCGGTTCGGAAGTTAGCCTCGAGCTCCACTTATGCCGAACGCGCTTGGCGTGATTTGGAAAAAGGCAGATGGGAGGCCAAGAACCATGGTGAGGTTTGCTTCCTGTTTTCTTCGAAATGTTCTTTGCATTCTTTTTGTTACCGATTTTCTTTTGTGCAGGCGTAACCAGGGATGCCGCTCTGAGGCCTTCGAGCAGTGAAGAAGGAAACAAGTCCCTGGTTCCCAAACAGGGGAAAGATAAGAAGCGAAGAGCTTCCTCTCGGTCAGAGGACCCCAAGCCCAAAACTCGAAGGGTGAGGAGAAAAGCAATCGCCCTTTCGATGGACTCGGTCCAGCGACTGAGAGAAGAAGGAGAATAAGATAGCTCTTCAGCTTTGGTAATTCGATCTACGGAGGCCATCGAGGTTGCTAGAGCTCCTGAGCCGATGGAGGCTGTGCCTATCGGGGTTGGTTCCGAAGACCTGAATCTTTAAAAAGCAAGCATATGCGGCCATGGAGAGGTAAGAAATTCACTCTTATGTTTAATTTATATTGGTATATCATTGGAAAATTACTAATATTTAAACATCTGATATCCTTAAGATTTACCAAATGCCTTTCGTATTGTCGCCTTTCAGTCTTGGATGTGTTAATATTTACTGCTAATATTAGGGACGCTATCAGTTTCAAACACATTGAAATCTCAAAATTTTAATACGTTATGATTCTAACAATTAAATTTGTCTGATTGATGTTATATTATCACATTGAGGTGGAAAGGTTTGCGATGTTGCTGGTAGATGAATGAATCTTTTTCTTACCTTGCTTTGTTTATCAACTATTTCCTTTATTTTATTTTAAGTGTTTTAGTTTGATCATGCACACAATTTTAAAAAGGGTAAAAACGACTTTTGAATTTTAGTATTAGCATATGAAATTCTTTGAATTATATTTCTTTGAAAATACTTGAATACAGTACCAATATAATCGATTTATTTCAAATCTTTATTTTTATTTGATTTGCTATGGCAGGCTGTTTGTATTTGAATTGAACATCAGTTACGTTAGATATTTTTATATTTTCTTGAAGAGTTTCAATCTAATAGTTGGATGACAGTTTTACATCAACTTAATTTATGTATATTATTTGTATGTGCCTCTTTCTTCTTCTTACTTACCGGCATTTTATAACGAATCGGCCGGTCGTTTTGAGAGTTATAGCCCCGATCCCCTGTTTACTGCTTTCCCCGTATCTTTTTCTGCTTATGTGACTTGCGGGGAGATTGTTGTTGTGGTTTCAGAGTGAATTGAGACACTTAGTCCCTAAACGGAAGCTTAAATCTTAGGATTTTGACAGTAGTTGCAACTGTATGAAGACGACTCCGGAATAGAGTTTGTCGGTTCCGTTAGCTTCGTTGAGTGATTCTGGACTTAGGAGCGTATCCAGACTGTGAATTGGAGGTCCGTAGCTGATTTAGGCTTGAATTAGCGAAAGTCGAATTTTTAGAGATTTTGACCGGTAGTGGACTTTTTAATATCGGGGTCGGATTCTGATTCTGGAAGTTGAAATAGGTCTGTAATGTCAATTATGACTTGTGTGCAAATTGGAGGTCAATTGGACGTGATTTGATAGGTTTTGCCATCGGTTGTAGAAATTTAAAGTTTCAAGTTCATTAAGTTTGAATCGGAGGGTGATTCGTATTTTTAGCATTGTTTGATGTGATTTAAGGGCTCGACTAAGTTCGTATGGTGTTTAAGGACTTGTTGATATATTTGGCTGAGGTTCCGAGGGCCTCGGGTGTGTTTTGGATGCTTAACGGATTGAATTTGGACTTAGGCTAATCGCTGAAGATTTTCTAATTTCTGATGTTTTCGCAACTCCGAAGGCGAGACCGCGGGTGCGTGTTCTCACGTGCGGAAGGAGGAGAGCATGTGCGGTTTAGTCAAGCTTGGTCTGTGAGTGCAGGTGCAAAATGGGAGCCGCATCCGCAGATGCGCAGGATTGACCGCAGGAGTGAAAAGGGGCAGCTTGGGCAGAGTCGGAGGTGTGGAAGGTCATCCGCAGAAGCGGTCCCTGGTCCACAGAAGCGTATCTTTGGACCTTAAGCCATCTCCGCACCTGCGATGGAAATTCCCCAGGTGCGGCGTCACAGGTGCGACTGGTAGTCCTCAGATGCGGAATCGCTGGGCAGAAAAGGGTCAATTTTGAGGGTTTGATCTCATTTTCATTTTGGGTCCTTGAGAGCTCGGATTGAGGCGATAATTCAAGGATTTTTCAGAGAGAACTTTGGGGTAATGATTCTAAACTCGTTTATGTTTATACTCCACTAATTTATAGTTGAATTCATCATTTAATTAAGAAATTTGGTTGAGAAGTTTGGAAAAACGTTGGAAGGCTCTTCAAATAAGTTTTTGAGTTTTCATTGGGATTTTGATATCGGATTTGGATAATTTTGGTACGAACGAGCTCGTGAGCGAATGGGTATTCATATTTTGTGACTTTTATCCGATTTCGAGACGTGGGCCCATGCCAACCTTTTGGGACGATTTTCTAAATTCTTGCTTTAGCTTTGATTTCATTAATTAGATTAATTTGTTATAGTTGTATTTATAGTATGTAATTGATTTTGGCTAGATTTGGGCCATTCAGAGTCGGATATTCGTGGAAAAGGCATTGTTACCGATTGATTGAGCTTGGTTCGAGGTAAGTGGCTTGCCTAACCTTGTGTGGGGAAAATCCTCTTAGGATTTGATACTGTTATGATATGTGAGCGCTGTATACGTGAGTTGACGAGTACGTACACGGGCTATTTGTTGTAAAACCTGATTTATTTTACTGAGTAGTAAGCTGTTTTTCCTTTAATTGAGCTATACAATTTAAATGAGTATTAGTCTGTTTTTCATTCTTTATTGAGCTATTTCAATATGTGTAGTTATCTTGTTTAGTCTAATATCGCATGTCTATGTGCTTTAACTGCTTATTTGAACTATGTGAAGCATGCCTAGTTGATTCATGTTTTTCCTTATTGTTTATCAGTATTACTGTAGAAAGCTTGCTGCTAATTATTGTATTTATCGGTTTGAGATGTCTGTTTACTTTTGAGACTACGAGGCGGTTCCTCGGGAGTTTTCCCTTCACAATTACTTTTGAGACTACGAAGCGGTTCCTTGGGAGTTCTCCCTGCACATTTACTTTTGAGACTACGAAGCGGTTCCTTGGGAGTTCTCCCTGCACATTTACTTTTGAGACTACGAGGCGGTTTCTTGGGAGTTCTCCCTGTATATTTACTTTTGAGACTACGAGGCGGTTCCTTGGGAGTTCTCCCTGCGCATTTACTTTTGAGACTACGGGGAGGTACCTCGGGAATTCTTCCTGTATATTTACTTTTGAGACTACGAGACGGTACCTCGGGAGTTCTCCCTGCACATTTATTTTGGGACTACGAGATGGTATCTCGGGAGATCACATGTTGTTTACCCCTGTGTGTTGTGCTATTGCCTTGCTGTGTTTCCTTTTGTTAAATTCTAGTCTCTTATTATGATGTATATTCTCCTTCCTTATGTATTATTTACTAGTGGGTCTGACATGACTTCGTCACTACTCGACCGAGGTTAGGCTTGACACTTATGTCACGACCCAAAATCCCGTCACAGGCGTCGTGATGGAACTTAGCCTCTAAGGGTAGGTAGGCTGATTATAATAATAATTCAAGCAATTTTTTTATATATAAACCAACAATGGAAATAATTACAAATATAACAACTTCCCAAGAATGGTAATACTGAGTCACGAACTCTAACTGTATATGTAAAATGATTTCAAGGATCGAATACTGAATACTGTTTGATTAATAATTAACAAATAACAATGATGGCAATAATAACAAACCCGTGATATACACAGTAGGGCGACAAGAACACCATAAATATTGCGCAATAACTCATGAATACAAGTACAACCAATTAATCAAGTCCTTCCAATATAAATCTTTTGCCTATATGTTTTTCAAATAGAAATCTTCAAGACATAATACTTTCAAATAAATCTCTTTCAAATAAATTTCTTTCAAATCTCTTTCCTTCAAATAAATCTCTTTCGAATAAAAGTCACCATGTGACATAGCATTTCAAAATTATAAAATACGGGTATGAGCCCACTTTCATATTTCCACGGCACCTCGTGCTAATTTTCCTATCACAACCGCACGGACAATTCACGTGTCAAATATCATCATCATTTAACCACGACACCTCGTGCTCACATTTCATATCACAACTGCACGGATAATTCACGTGCCAATATCATTATTATTTACTCATGACACTTCGTGCCCACATTTCATATCATAACTGCATGGACAGTTCACGTACCAATATCATCATTATTTATTCAAGGCACCTTGTGCCCACATTTTATTTCATAATCCGCCTGGCAATAACCACATGCTCCCAATTTCAATATAGATCAGACTATTATCAATTTACCAACAACAAGACAAATTGCACAAGGTATAACAATAAACATAAGGAAAATCACAACATCACATGAAAATTTACAAATGCAATAACCCCACATCATCACATATTATCCCTGATAATAGCCACCATTATCTCTCCTATGACCACCATTATCACTCCTATAATAGCCTCCATTATCCCTCCGCCCTGACAACATCAATAGCCACCCTTATCGCTCCTATAGGTCTTTATCGCTTCGCCCAGACAATATCCCAACACACATAACAACGGTGAAATTCCACCCTTATACCCACATAATATCAATAGTGAAATTTCACCCTTATATCCTCAAAATAATAACTCAAATAACACAACAATTTACACAGAATATTATCACGGTAACATAACAAAATCAATTCATATCACAATTTGCCTAATGGACACAACCAATTCTAAAGATATAATAAAATCAATTAATTTTACAACAAATAGCCCAAGGCTCCACACAATGTGTATAAAACCTCAAAACAACAACAGATATGGAAAATACTCAGTATAGGGCAACGCCTTCATTAATCCAAATTCTTGATAATTATATAACGCCTCGGTTTAAACATATTTCATTAATTATTTGCATATGGAAAATCCATAACATAATTATTTTCAGGAAATATCAAATCACCAAACTCGCAGAATTCATATAAATATACAAGCAATAACCACATCAAATTGTCATATAAAAACAAATTCAACAAACGCGAATTGAGGCATGGCAAATAGATGATTTGATAAATGCCAACAATTATCCAATTTACTACACAATATGCCTAAGACTTTAAACCAATCAATTTTGCACATATAAGCCCGAGTACATACTCGTCACTTCGCGTACACAACTTTTCACATTTCACAAATGGCACATAAGACGCGATGCCTAAGGGATAATTCCCTCACTCAAGGTTAGGCAAGATACTTACCTTTTTGAAGTTAGGCCGATATTGTAAAATTGCCTTCTTACTTGAATTGACCTCCGAACAGCTCAATTATATCCAAATTAATTCAATTCAGTCAATACTAATTATAGAAATTAATTTCATATGAAAATACTAAGTTTTCAACAAAATCCGAAATTTAACTCAAAAGTCTCTCATGGGGACCACGTCTCGGAATCCGACGAAACTCACAAAATTTGACAACTCATTCAATTACGAGTCCACCAATACTAATTTTATCAAATTCCGATAACAACTCGACCTCCAAATCTAAAAATTTTGTTCTTGAAAAGTTTTATAAAAATCTTGATTTCTTCCAATTAAATACGAAATAAATAATGAATATAATCATGGATTTATGAAATATAATCACTTTTGGATATAGTACACTTACCCAAGTTGAAGTCATGAAGAAATCCTCAAAATCGACCAAGAAGCATGCTCCAAAAATCCAAAACGAAATGAAGAAAATGACCCTTTTTTGGTCCTTAAGTTTCTGCCCATCCATCATTAAAAGCACATTTTCTGTTACTAAAAGTCCTTTTTCGTCACTAAGAGTCCACATCAGAACTTGCTTGCACCATCAGTTGGTGTTTTCACAAACCATGCTCTAACTCCATCATACGAACTCGAAATTCGACGATTCTTGTTCCTATGAGTCACAAATAATAATACGAACCTAGTCGTTCAATCGAAACTCAATTCAGAGCTCAGTTGCTCAATGCGATACCAATTTCGCTCGTAAAATAATTAACTCATGTTTTGCGCTAAAAACCCAATTGCAACTTGATGAAATTAGACCAAACTTTCCAGATCACTCCTATAATTTAGAAATTTCACACATTGCTGTCAAAATCCCGCCAGATGCATCGTGATGACACTTAGTCTCTAAGACTAAGTAAGCCGATTATAATAACAATTCAAGCCATTTTTTGTATATATACCAATAACGGAAATAATTACAAATATAACAACCTCCCAAGAGTGGTAATACTTAGTCACGAACTATAACTGAATACATGAAATGATCTCAAGAATCGAATACTCAATATTGTTTGATTAATAATTAACAAATAGCAATGGTGGAAACAATAATCAACCAATGATATACACAGTAGGGCGACAAGAACACCATAAATATTGCGCAACAAATAATGAATACAAGTGCAACCAATTAATCAAGTCCTTCCAATATAAATCTTTCGCCTATATGTTTTTCAAATTTAAATCTTCAAGATATAATACTTTCAAATAAATCTCTTTCAAATCTCTTTCCTTCAAATAAATCTCTTTCGAATAAAAGTCACCATGTAACACAGCATTTCAAAATCATAAAATACGGGTCACAGCCTAGTTTCATATTTCCACGGCATCTCGTGCCAATTTCCCTATCACAGCCTCACGGACAACTCACGTGCCAAATATCATCATCATTTAACCACGGAACCTCGTGCTCACATTTCATATCACAACTGCACGGATAATTCATGTGCTAATATTGTCACGACCTAAAATCTATTAAAGGTCGTGATGGCGCCGGACACCGCTGTCAGGCAAGCAAACAATAAATACTCAATTTGGTTCTTGTTTTAATATTTTGAAATCATATATTTCCTTCAATTAAACAGTAGAAGATGAAATTTACAGAGTAAATGATATTATTTTTAACAAATTTTAATACAAAACAACTCATAGTCACCCCAAAATTTGGTGTCACAAGTGCATGAGTATTAACTAGGAATATAAAATAAAATACAGCAGCTGTCCAGAATACAAATTGGACAGAAAAAATATAAATACTCTTAAGGAGACTCTGCTGGCTGCGGGTCGATAAATGGAATATAGCTCACCTAGGTCCCTGCATGTATACATGCCTCTGCTCTCACATGGCCTCTAGACATATATGTACCTGCACAAAGATGTACAGCAAGTGTAGTATGAGTACGTAAGCAATGTGTACCCAGTAAGCATCTAGCCTAACCCCAGAGAAGTAGTGACGAGGGGTCGACAGTGACACTCACTATTGGTCCAACAACATAAGGTACAATAAAGAGGTAGCAAATATGAGGCAGAGTAAGTAAGTGAAATAGACAAATATAGGTCACGTGATATAAATCCCCTCTTTTTACGAGGAACTCAAGCTCTTCATTAGAAATTCCCTCCTTAACCGGAGCATATATATAGGTATAGTGAAACTCATCAAGTGGCTACCATAATTCAAATCTGGAATTTACAGATACATTGGCTTCTTGCCAAGTTTTACGCACGACTCCATGGGAATGTGATATAGGAAATTCCGAGGCGTACGACCCGATCCAACATAATAATAACTCTTTGCACTGCCGAGAGTCGAACGGTCCGAACCATATGATAAATCAATTAACCTTCCAAGACGAACAACCCGCTCCCATGAGAGTGTGGTACATAAATCCTGCCGAGGCGAACGACCCAATCCCATAAGAAGTGAAATACAAATTCCTGCCTAGGAGAATGGCCTGATCCCATAAGAATAAGAAGCTTTGACGGGTCCTTGACCCCACTCACGAATAAACGTGAGTTGTAATTCATTTAATGAAAACCTTTCGATGAAACATACGTATATTATATATATATATATATATATATACATACAACTGAGCCATGCCGTAGGAGGAGGAATATTATCCGATGGCTAATCGTGAACTCGTGAAGTCTCTACAATAGCGAGTCTAGTCTCAGATAGAATGTAAAGCAGGGGAATTAATAAGCGAGAGACTACTCAAATAGTACAGCTATAGCATGTTGTGGACCTAAGTCTACCTAGACAATAACATGAATGTAGTTACGTACGGTCTCTCCTCACCTCGCGTGTACGTAGTCCCACAAGAAGTAGCACATATCAAACATATCACCTAGGAGTAATTTCCCCCTCACAGAGTTAGACATGAGACTTACCTCGCTCCGAAATTTCATAACCGGATCCAAAGCCTCTCTAACAGCTCAAACCGATGTCTGTCCCTCCAAACTAGTCAATTAAGATGAAACCCAATCAAAATGTACTCTAATACTCATACTTAATCCATTTATAACAATTTCCAACTCCGCTCGAAAAGTCGATAAAAATCACCCTCGGGCCCACGTGCCCGGATTCCAAAAATTTTCGAAGGTAAACACTACCCATAACTCCACGAACTCAAATATGTAATTTATTCTCAATTCCATGCCCAAATTCGTGGTCAAATTCCAAAAATACCAATTTGTAGGTTTTTCTTCAAAATCCCAAATTTCTACAAATTTCCATGTCTAAATCCATATATAATCCAAGTATTTAACTTGTAATAGGTGGGAATCACTTACCTTGACATAGATAATGAAGATGAAGCTCCAAAATCGCTCCAAGACCGGCTCCCATGGAGGAAATGAAGTGAAAATGGCCAAAATCCCGTTTTAAAACAACTCACTGCCCAGAAATCTCTCTTCGCATTCGCGACCCTTTGATCGCGTTCGCGAAGGCCAACTGACTCGTCCCTTCGTGTTTGCGTACCCCTCTACGTGTTCGCATAGGCCAAATGGCCTTAAGCCCAGCTCCCCCATTTCCTCTTCGTGTTCGCGTCGCCTTGGCCGCGTTCGCGAAAGCTTCTCCAGCTCTTGCCTCGTGTTCGCGAAGGACAAACCTAGAAGCCCCATAAATTCCTCTTCGCTAACACAGGATTTCCTTCGCGTTCACGAAGAAGGAAACTAGACACCAGCAACAACAGTCCAAAACAGATCCAATTTGGTCTGAAACCACCCTAAAACACCCCCGGGACCCCGTCCAATCACACAAACCAGTCCCATAACATAACATGGACCTGCTATAGGCCTCAAATCACATCAAACAATATCGATACCGAAACCTATCAAATCACATTCAAGCTTAATGAACTTTAGAACTTCAAACTTCTACATTCGATACCGAAACCTATCAAATCACGTATGATTGACCTCAAATTTTGCACACAAGTCACATTCGACATTATGGACCTATTCCAACTTTCAGAATCAGAATCCGAACCCGATATCAAAAAGTCCACTCCCAATCAAACTTCTTAAATACCTTCAATTTCTAACTTCCGCCAAATGACCCCAAAATGATATGGACCTCCGAATCCACTTCCGGACGTGCTCCCAATACCAGAATCACCATACAGAGCTATTCCCAGACTCTGAATCCCAAACGGACATTGATAACATTGAAATGCACTTCATCTCAAATCTATGAAATTCTTCCAAAATGCCAACTTCCATAATATGCGCTGAAACGCTCCTGGGTCATCCGAAACCCGCTCCGGGCATACGCCTTAGTCCAAATTCATCATACGAACCAATTGGAACCTCCAAGTCCCGATTCCGAGGTTGTCTACTCAAAATCACACTTTAGTCAATTACTCCAACTTAAGGCTTCCGAAATTAGAATGTTTTTTCCAAATCAACTCCGAACCTTCCGAAATTAAATTCCGACCATGCGTACAAGTCATACTACCTGAAGTGCGGTTGCTCAGGGACTCAAACCGTTGTATGACACGCTAGAGCTCAAAACGACCGGTAAGATCGTTATATTCTCTCCCACTTAAACATACATTCATCCGTGAACGTGCTAAGAACTGCTCTGGAGTTGTCTAAAATCGTTATTTAGCACCTCGTGCACCTACCCGTGCTACCATAACCCAGTTGAGAACATTTGCTCCAGCAAACCTGAAAATCCTCCCTTTTATCTAGTCAAATAAGCCTTATAGCCAAATTCCTACATCCGAAATCCTCTACCAGGTCTGTTTCCAACATATGAACGTTGTATTAATCACTACATGATGCACCAATACATGTTTGCATACCTTCGCGAAATCCACACATGCACCGCATAATTCACATGACCATAATAACATCCCCTGATAACAACAGCCGAAAACCAATGAATCTGATGCTCACAACACACCTCATGACTCATATAAGTCTTGTTCTAACTCTTTCAATACTGCCACGACAGAGAAGATATGTAGAACTCATAACCACATGCCGAATCACAATTTATGGAGTCTCTCCTCTCTATAAGAACCACTACCTCATTATTGACTAAATAACAATATTTACTCTTTAATATGCTTTATATAAATCTGATCGCACTGATCCCAGGTACAATAATCTCGTCTCACCCAATATAAGCTGCTCAGGCAGTAAGCCACCTCAGACACTGTCAAAAGTCTCATATAATGCCACAATATGCCAGCAAGCTACAAACTCGAATGTGATACATAATGGAACGAACTCTGGAAAGAACTACTCAACCCACGTATCTAATTTAAACAACCGAAAGGATGTTATGAACCTTCCTTAGAAAATGAGAAGTAGAACACACAATAATAGATATGGGAAACTGTATTCAATAACATACTTTTGTGGCGTGCAACCCGATCCACACATGATACCATTGCGGCGTGCAACCCGATCCAACCATGAAACCTATGGCAGCGCGCCACCCGATCCAAACAACATATCCGTGGCGGCGTGCCATCTTATCCAACCATATACTCGTGGCAACATGCCACCCGATCCAAACAACATAATAATCTAAAGAAAACACACATCGAGCCGAAACGCTTATACTCACGAAATGCCCGAATATCAATCATAAACACGCCAAGTGCATAATATAAATCCTGGGGAGAGGGGTAGCATCACACACTACAAAACCCAAGCACAACTAAGGTGCGATATATGATCTGCATCTCGAGAACCATCCTGCTCACATAATACCACAAACAATACGGGACCTCAATACGAGTGCGAATAATCAAACCACCTTACAACCCACCTGGTTTAATATAGATTACACGGAATAACTGACGACAGAAATAACATCCAAGGTCTTAAGACCCTTACGAAAACAACGCTATACTGAGATGAGCACACCCGGCCTGACATAGAGCCTACATTCACATTTAGATTCATCCACGGACCTCAAATTGATTCTGATCATACCATGCTTGGCTAAATATCCCCTCAAGGACCCACAATGACCTATTCACGACACATAAGAACAGTCGTCAAATTCGGAACAAACGCCCACATTCCACAACCAAATAAACCGAATGCCATGCAACCATAAATTCTCACATTAACGATAGTACCACAATTTCCATACTTGGTTTTAAATCTTTAACCAATCAAGTGACTACATGTCACACTTATACAATCTTCCCATGGGATAAACTCCCATGACCTTCCTCACCAGGTAACAAGTCTGCACATCCATACCACCAGTCACACTAATGTTGTAAAGCAAATCAAGAAGCTACAAATTAGTACACAAAGCCTCTTACACAGGACACCGATCTCAGGTGACGCTAAGGACAAGACCAGCTTACTCTAAACATCTGAATTCTTCCCTGCTTATCTGAGCTCGTGACATTCTTGTCGACATCAACTGCAACCTCGATCCTCAACTTCCAATTCCTATGTCGCTCACTACACCTATCATACCAATACGCGAGAGTACAAGAATTTCATCATAACTCTCGAACCACCGATAGGGTACATACTTTATTATATAGAAACTTTTCACTTAACTCATTTCAGGAGAACCATCGCCACACGTGACTGAATTCTCATAACTATAGAAAATACCAACCTCGAGTGATGGTTTAAATCACCATAATTCTTTCGGGATCTATCTACACATAACATGCCATAATACTCGAATGCTTCCAAATAAAATCAATTACGGCGGCCATTAAACCTCGCACGTACCTCCACAAATCACATGTATAACCCAACACGCTGAAGGAACTGATCACTGCCACCATCATGCTAGTTCAACCATTGCTAACTGATCCGACTTCCTTTAATTTACTCCGGACTTGCCTTAGGGATAATAATAACTCTATTTAAAACATAACGAACCCAAATTTGCACTCATCCGGAGTGACCTTATTTCACGAGGCCATGCTGTCTCAAAACCCACGAACCATCATATACTTGCCTTGTGCGCATATTCGCATCTTCAACCGGTATACCCATTCTGATAATTCTTCCATGAATCCGAAGTTATTTCCTCCTGTTCCTTCAGTGCTGCACCGCAAACTGTAGACAACATAGAATATGCCCAATCCCATTTTCCATAATCCGCTGCCAAAACTGGATACTTAACCATACCACAGACTCGCAATCCTTAGACGTTGTACTTTAACTTTGAATCCTCTAGGGCCGTTGTTGAGAGCCACCCACTCTGACTTGGTCCCGAATACAATCAACTACAAGGCTCCGTTAGAACATGAATGCCCTCTCAAAGAAGCACCGGGCTGAATCACCTTTCTGGTACATCATATCTACACGAAGCATAAACTCTGAGTCTTTCCAAAACCTGAACATGAATCGATAAGGCCAATTGTAGCACATATTCCTCAAACCTTTTTCTCAAATCACCACTGATGTTCTTTTTCCTTAGCCGTAATAACCCACCAATATGCCGATAACCAGAAACCTCCGAAATAAACAATCATGCAATCCAATCGTAGGCGGTTGGGCTCTCCCACTTAGCTTGAAGCTAACATAGCCCTGGAGCCCACCAAGATTCCTTCTTCCTCATTGACATAATCTAAGGGTGCGACAATACCTTCTAATCCAAAGTCATATTGTATCCTTCTTCATACAAAGAAACTCTTTTTTCGTCGTATCCAACCTTCCTCCGCATAGTGGCCAATATTTCCAATCAAGTTCGTAGACTTAGTCACTGTCCACCGTGAATCCCAAATCACTCCAAACTTTCCCCAAGGCGTGTAGCTATCCTACCACAGAACCCACATGCTATTCTGCCACTTCCCCACTTTGGTCAGACCCTCTCCTATAAGCAACTACCCGACTTTTGTTTCTCACACTTGGCCTTCTAGAATTTTAACCACCGCAAGACACCTCCCACATGTCCTTCCTCATCCTTCGTTGCCCAGTTGTTGCCTTAAATCAAAATCTATCTTTGTAGAACTTGAACCGATCAATCGCTACCAACTTTAAACCTTTCCGAAGATCATCTTTCTCGAGCCATCAACACTAGAAACACCGATTCAATCCTGAAATCATTACACCCCGTTATTTCTGACAACTACTTCTCAAGCACCATTTCACAACACCCTGCCCCGAAGGCAAATTGAAGAAGACCATAACATCGGAGAACCTTAACGTGTTCAGCACGGATGACGACACCAAATCACAGATGAAAATTCCACCATGCTCGAAAATACCAAGTCTCGTCACTCCATCAACCCAAACCTGAACATTCTTAGTCAGATTGCCTTTCCTCCGACGGAAATAAAATACTGAATCTCTGAATCATGCACTGAGTAACACCTCCTTTCAAGTTATTTGATGCCTCGACACATAGGCAAACGTTCTACCATTACACAAATACGTCCGATAGCAACACACGAATTGTCATAACAATGAATGCCAAATCTCAAAACCATAGATAATATTGATACTGAGCTTAAACGACAGAACGGCCTTTCGCAAGGCGACGACTCTAGCCCAATCAAATATGCAGGGAGAAGCATCCTGCACCACATCTTCAGTACCATTACAATTCCTCGATTCCCAATTTAGAACAAGTGCTTCACGTCGCATAAGATTAAATAGGAAGGAAATAAAGGTACAAGCCTCAAAAGAATCAATTCGCACGATGAGGAATCAGGAAGGGAAGTGCTCCTAACAGTCTTGTAGCCTCTCGAAAATAAGTACAGACGTCTCCATACCGATCTGCAAGACTCTACTAAACTCGCCCATGACTCGTGTGACCTAAGTGAACCTAGTGCTCTGATACCAAGCTGTCACGACCCAAAATCTATTAAAGGTCGTGATGGCGCCGGACACCGCTATTAGGCAAGCCAACCATAAATACTCAATTTGGTTCTAATTTTAATATTTTGAAATCATATTTTTCCTTCCCTTAAACAGTAGAAGATGAAATTTACAGAGTAAATGATAATATTTTTAACAACTTTTAATACAAAACAACTCATAGTCACCCCAAACACCGGTGTCATAAGTGCATGAGCATTAACTAGGAATATAAAATAATATACAGCAGCTGTCCGGAATACAAATTGGATAGGAAAAATATAAATACTCTGAAGGAGACTCTGCTGGCTGCGAGTCGACAAATGGAATGCAGATCACCTAGGTCCCTGCATGTATACATGCCTCTACTCTCACAAGGCCTCTAGACATATATGTACCTTCACACAAAGATGTGCATCAAGTGTAGTATGAGTACGTAAGCAACGTATACCCAGTAAGTATCTAGCCTAACCCCAGAGAAGTAGTGACGAGGGGTCGACATTATCACCCACTAGTGGTCCAACAACATAAGGTACAGTAAAGAGGTAGCAAATATGAGGCAGAGTAAGTAAGTGAAATACCCAAATATAGGTCACGTGGTACAAATCCCCTCTCTTTATGAGGAACTCAAGCTCTTTATTAGAAGTTCCCTCCTTAACCGGAGCATATATATAGGTATAGTGAAACTTATCAAGTGGCTACCATAATTCAAATCCAGAATTTACAGATACACTGTCTTCTCGCCACGTTTTACTCACGATTCCATGGGAATGTGATATAGGAAATGCCGAGGCGTACGACTCGATCTAATATAATAATAAAACTATGCATTGCCGAGGGTCGAACGGCTCGAAACATATGATAAATCAATTAAGTCAAGACGAGCGCCCCGCTCCTATGAGAGTGTGGTACATAAATCCTGTCGAGGCAAATGGCCCGATCGCATAAGAAGTGAAATACAAATTCATGCCGAGGTGAACGGCCTGATCCCATAAGAATAAAAAGCTTTGACGGATCCTTGACCCCACTCACGAATAAATGTGTGAGTTGTAATTCATTTAATGAAAACCTTTCGATGAAATATATATATATATATATATATACCGGAGCCATGCCTTAAGAGGAGGAATGTTATCTGATGGCTAATCGTGAACTCGTGAAGTCTCTACAATAGCGAGTCTATTCTCAAATAGAATGTAAAGCAAGGGAATTAATAAGCGAGAGACTACTCAAATAATACAGCTATAGCATGATGTGGACCTAAGTCTACCCGGACAATAACATGAATGTAGTTACGTACGGGCTCTCTTTACCTCGCGTGTACGTAGTCCCCACAACAAGTAGCACACATCAAACATATCACCTATGGGTAATTTCCCCCTCATAGAGTTAGATAGGAGACTTACCTCGCTCCGAAATTCTATAACCGGCTCCAAAGCCTCTCTAACACCGCAAACCGATGTATGTCGCTCCAAACTAGTCAATTAAGATGCAACCCAATCAAAATGTACTCTAATACTCATAATTAATCAATTTATAACAATTTCCAACTCCGCTCGAAAAGTCAATAACAATTACCCCCTGTCCCACGTGCCCAGATTCCAAAACTTTCCGAAGGTAAATACTACCCATAACTTCACGAACTCAAATATGTAATTTATTCTCAATTCTATGCCCAAATTCGTGGTCAAATTCCAAAAATATCAATTTCTAGGTTTTTCTTCAAAATTCCAAATTTCTACAAATTTTCATGTCTAAATCCATATATAATCCAAGTATTTAACTTGCAATAGGTGGGAATCACTTACCTTGACATAGATAATGAAGATGGAGCTCCACAATCGCTCCAAGACCGGCTCCCATGGAGGAAATGAAGTGAAAATGGCCAGAATCCCATTTTACAACAACTCACTTCCCAGAAATCTCTCTTCGCGTTCGCGGCCCTTTGATCGCATTTGCGAAGGCCAGCTGACTCGCCCCTTCATGTTTGCGTACCCTTCTACTCATTCGCGTAGGCCAAATGGCCTAGGCCCAGCTCCCTCATTTCCTCTTCGCGTTCGTGTCGCCTTGGCCGCATTCGCGAAGGCTTCTTTAGCTCTTGCCTCGTGTTCGCGAAGGCCAAACCCATCAGCCGCATAAATTCCTCTTCGCGAATGCGGGACTTCCTTCGCGTTCGCGAAGAAGGAAACCAGACACCAGCAACAACAGTCCAAAACAGCTCCAATTTGGTCTGAAACCACCCCGAAACACCCCCGGGACCCGTTACAATCACACAAATCATTCCCATAACATAACACGGACCTACTCGAGGCCTTAACTCATATCAAACAACATCCAAATCATGAATCAGACCCCAATTCAAGCTTAATGAACTTTAGAACTTCAAACTTGTACATTCGATGCCGAAACCTATCCAATCACGTCTAATTGACCTCAAATTTTGCACACAAGTCACATTCGACATTACGAACCTATTTCAACTTCCGGAATCGAAATCCGACCCTGATATCAAAAGTCCACTCCTGGTCAAACTTTTCAAAAACCTTCAAATTTCTAACTTCCGCCAAATGATTCCAAAATGACATACGGACCTCCGAATCCACTTCCGGACGCGCTACCAATACCAGAATCACAAACAGACATTGATAACATTGAAATGTACTTCAGCTCAAATCTATGAAATTCTTCCAAAATGCCAACTTCCATAATATGCGCTGAAATGCTCCCGGGTCAGCCGAAACCCGCTCCGGGCATATGCCTAAGTCCAAAATCATCATACGAACCTGTTGGAACCTCCAAGTCCCAATTCCGAGGCCGTCTACCCAAAATCACACTTTAGTCATTACCTCCAACTTAAGGCTTTCGAATTTAGAATTTTCTTTTCAAATCAACTCCGAACATCCCGAAATTAAATTCCGACCATGAGTACAAGTCATACTACCTGAAATGAAGTTGTGTAAGTTCTCAAACCGCTGAATGACGCGCTAGATCTCAAAACGACTGGTCGGGTCGTTACAAATATCATCGTTATTTACTCACGACACTTCGTGCCCACATTTGATATCACAACTGCATGGACAGTTCACACACCAATATCATCATTATTTACTCAAGGCACGTCGTTCCCACATTTCATTTTATAATTCGCTTGGCAATAACTACAGGCTCCCAATTTCAACATAGATCAGACTATTATCAATTTACCAACAACAAAGACAAATTGCATAAGGTATAAAAATAAACACAAGGCAAATCACAACATCACATGAAAATTACCAACCCAATAACCCCACATCATCACATATCATCTCTGACAATAGCCACCATTATCTCTCCTATAACCACCCTTATCACTCCTATAATAGCCTATCTTATCCCTCAACCCTGACAATATCAATAGCCACCCTTATCGCTCCTATAACCACCCTTATTTCTCCTATAGCCACCCTTATTGCTCCGCCCGGATAATATCCCAATACACATAACAACGGTGAAATGCCACCCTTATATCCTCAAAATAATAACTCAAATAATACAACAATTTACACGGAATATTATCAAGACAACATAACAAAATCAATTCTTATCACATTTTGCCCAATGGCCACAACCAATTCCAAAGATATAACAAAATCAATTAATTTCACAACAAATAGCCCAAGGCTCCACACAATGTGTATAAAACCTCAAAACAATAACAGAGATAGAAAATACTCAGTATAGGGAAACGCCTTCATTAATCCAAATTCTTGATAATTATATAACGCCTCGGTTTAAACTTATTTCATTAATTATTTGTAGATAAAAAATCCATAATATAATTATTTCCAGGAAATATAAAATCACCAAACTCATGGAATTCACATAAATATACAAGCAATAACCACATCAAATTGTCATCTAAAAATAAATTCAACAAATGATTTAATAAATGCCAATAATTATCCAATTTAGTACACAATATGCCTAAGACTTTAACCCAATCAATTTTGCACATATAATCCCGAGTACGTACTCGTCCCCTCGAGTACACGGCTTTTCACATTTCACAAATGGCACATAAGACTCGATGCCTAAGGGGTAATTCCCCCACTCAAGGTTAGATAAGATACTTACCTTTTTGAAGTTAGGCCGATATTTCAAAATTGCCTTCTTGCTTGAATTGAACTCCGGACAGCTCAATTTTATCCAAATTAATTCAATTCAGTCAATACTAATTATAGGAATTAATTCCATATGAAAATACTAATTTTCCAACAAAATTCGAAATTTAACTCAAAAATCGTCTGTGGGGCCCACGTCTCAGAATCTGACGAAACTCACAAAATCCGACAACCATTCAATTACGAGTCCACCCATATCAACTTTATCAAAATTCGGTAACATCTCGACCTCCAAATCTAAACTTTTCGTTCTTGAAAGGTTTTGTATAAACTTGATTTCTTACATTTAAATCCGAAATAAATGATGAATATAACCATGAATTTATGAAATATCATCACTTTTAGATATAGGATACTTACTCAAGTCAAAGTCATGAAGAAATCCTCAAAATTGCCCAAGAACCGTGCTCCAAAAATCCAAAATGAAAAATGAAGGAAATGACCATTTTTTGGTCCTTAAGTTTCTGCCCATCTCACTAAAACCTCCTTTTCCGTCACTAAAAGTCTATTTTTCGTCACAAAAAGTCCACACTAGAACTTGCTTGCACTAGCAATTATTGTTTTCACTAAAAAGGCTCTAACTCCATCATACGAACTCGGAATTCGATGATTCTTGTTCCTATGCGTCACAAATAATAATACGAACCTAGTCGTTCAGTAGAAACTTAATTCGGAGCTCATTTTCTTAATGCGATACCAATTTCGCTCGTTAAACAATTTACTCATGTATTGCACAAAAATTTCAATCGCGGCTGGATGAAATTAGACCAAATTCATAGTTTATGGGTAGGTAATAACATGTAAATTAGTGAAAATCATGGGTTTAGGTGAAAACCTAGGTTTTTGATAAAAATGAGATTTAACCACGAAATTGGTTATGGAATTTAGTAAGAATCATATATTTATGTTCCTAAGGTTATGGGTAACAACTTTCTTTAAACATTTCCGGAATCCAGGCACATGGGCCCGGGGGTGAATTTTAGGAATCTTGCAATTTAGGTTGGGTAATCACTTAAATTGTGGAATTATAAACTTTTGAGCATAGATTGATTAGTTTATGTAATGTTTGACTAGCTTCGAGTTGTTTGGCGTCAAGTTTGGAGGTTTGAGCGCGTTCTTGAATTGGAAAATAGGATTTGAAATGAGGTAAGTCTCCTTCCTAACCTTGTAAGAGGAAATCAACCCCATAGGTGAATTAAATAAATATTTGTACCAAATTGTGGGACTACATACGTACGAGGCGACGAGAGTCCGTACGTAGCTACTATTATGCTATTGGCCGGGTAGTCTAGGACTCGTATCATGCTATACTTTGGAATGTTTGTGCCCTTACTTTCTTATATAATCACTTAATCATGATAGCAATTGATAAAAGAATTGTGTAAAGTTAAATTCACTTATTTGAAGGTTTGTATGAGATACTCCACTATAAATGAGAAACTTGTGTTTTCTTGAAAATAAATTGTTATTTGTAGATCGGGCCGAGCGCCTCGGTATTAAATAGATGCATCTATGGTTCGCGTCGTTCGACCCTCCGGCAGTGCACAGTTTAAATATTTTATTGGATCGGGTTGTACAACCTCGACATAAATGCGCATGCTAATTATTTGGAAATTGTCCACGATTTATTCTGCTTAAATGCCTTGAAATGTAAGTTGCTAAATGGTATTACTGAAATTTAAGTTATAATTATGAAAGAAGGACTTATCTCTTTCTGTTGTTGAATTGATAGTGCCATTCATGATATCCATGCTTAGCATAATATTTTTATTACATTATTATTGGCCTAGTAAGTGTCAAGTCGACCCCTCGTCGCTACTGCTTCGAGGTTAGGCGGGATACTTACTTGGTACATATTGTTTATGTACTCATACTATGCTTATGTACTTAATTGTACAGGATCTGAGGCTGGTGCATCTAGTTACTCGCCCGGGGCACATACCTGATCTTGGACCGAGACTTCACGGTGAGCTGCCCCTTCTGAGCCGCTCAGCAGCATACCGGAGTTTTCTTTTATTTTTATCTGTCTATTCTGTTTTAGAAAGTAGGATAGTCATCTTTTATATATTCTACTAGTTGCCCACAAACTTGTGACACCAGATCTTGGCACGTATTAGTAGACTTTGATTTTTGGGTTGTAATTCAATAGTTATAACTGTTTTTGGATGTTTCTGTTTATTTGCCTTAAAAATCCTTTATTTATCAAATGCTTTAAATGTAAGTAAAGCTAAATGTTGGAATTTCTTAATAAACGAAAATGGGAAATCACTAAATTGTTCACTGTTGGCTTGTCGAGCAACGGTGTTGGACGCCATCACGGCCTGGCATGGAGTTGGGTCGTGACAACATGGCATCAGAGCAATAGGTTCATGTAGGTCTCACAATTTATGGGCAGGCCTAGTAGATTCATGAGGATCAGTGCGGAGACGTTTGTACTTATCTTCGAGAGGCTATGGGGTGTTAGGAAACTACTCATTATTCATTTCCTATCGTGCAGCTGATGGTATACTAAATTTCCTTCTTCTATTCTCTCACAGATGGTGAGGACGCACACGATGGACGTTCCAGACCCGGGAGGAGATGCTCCCCCCATTGCTAGAGGTCGAGGCAGAGGCCGGGGCAAGGCACCAGCCCGAGGTAGGGGACGAGGGCGACCCAGAGCTTCCCCAGTAGCACCACCAGCAGATCCAGTGGAGGATCCAATTATTGAGGAGCATGGTGAGGTGCCTGTCGTAGAGCCAGCCACGGTAGATTTCATGACAACACCGGGGTTTTAGGAGGTCATGGGCTGTATGATGCGGTTCATGGACACCATAACTCAGGTTTGGTTTATTTCCAGCAGATCCAGCCACATCTCACGCAGGAGGGGGAGCACATACGACCCCTACTGCTCAAGATCCTGGGCACACAGCTGCGATATATCAGACTCTAGGCGCACTCCCCGTGGGCGGAGCCCAGCCAGTTGCAGTAGGTGCACCTGAGCCTAGACTAACTACGGATGGCGATCCGCAGAAGTTATTTGACAAATGGACTAGGTTACACCCTCTTGTCTTCGGAGGTGAGCATCATGAGGATGCCCAGTATTTCATTGATAGGTGCAGGGATAGACTGTACAATATGAGGATACTGGAGTCTCATGGGGTTGACTTCACTACTTTTCAGCTGGAGGGTCGGGCCCGTAGATGGTGGCAGTCTTATCTTCTTGGTAGACCAGCAGGTTCTCCTCCCATGACTTTGATCCAGTTCGCACAGCTTTTCCTGGATAGGTATATTCCACCCTCCGAGAGAGAAGAGTTGCGGTATCAGTTTGAGAAGCTTGAGCAGGGTCAGATGTCAGTGACCGACTATGAGGTGAGGTTTTCTGAGTTGTCTCGCCACGCACTTATGATACTTCCTGCTGACGTAGAGAGAGTGCAGAGGTTTGTTGCGGAGCTGCACTCTGGTATTATGGCTAATATGGCCCTAGAGGTTGAGATAGGGACTTCTTATCAGTTGGTGGTGGAGATTACTCGGAGGATTGAGAGCTACCGTTAGAGGGGGAGAGAGCAGATGCAACAGGACAAGAGGGCCCGTTTCGCTAGAGAGTTTAGAGGTGCCCCAGCTAGGGGAAGAGGATAGTTTGGGAGGGGTTGGCCTAGCAGGCCCCCATATTCATCACCACCACATTCTCGGGGTGCTCCAGCGCGCCCCTATTTCAGTGCCATGCCAGAGAGTTCTTACCGCCCACTATCCACCAGTGTTCTTCTAGTGGGTACGCAGGTCACCAGGGTTCTTCCAGCTCTTCTTTCAGTGCCATGCCGGAGAGTTCATACCGCCCACCGGCTATTCAGGCTTCTTCTAGTGGGTCGACATGCCATCAGGGTCAGACATTAGAAAAGCAGATCACCGCACTGAGGGGCTGTTTCAAGTGCGGAGATCTTGATCACATGAGGAGATTCTACCCCAGGGTTCGGGGTAAGGCAGTGCAGCAGGGCCAGTAACCCATGATTTCAGCATCGACTATCTGGCCGCCTAGAGGCGGAGGGCAGGCTGTTAGGGGTCGTTCTAGAGGTGGAGGCTAGGCAGGGGGAGGCCAGTCAGCTACTGTTCAGTCAGGCGGGGGCTAGGCCGCCGACTCTCCAGCCAGATTCTATGCTTTTTCGGCCAGACCATATGCATTGGCCTCAGATGTCATGATCATAGGTTTGTATGCGGTAGGGATGCTTCGGTATTATTTGATCCAGGGTCTACGTATTCATATGTGTCATCTTTGTTTGCTCAATTTTTGGATATTCCTTGTGAGTCCTTGTGTACTCCTATTTATGTGTCCGCTCCTGTGGGCAATTCTGTGGTTGTGGATCGGATCTACCGGTTCTATGTGATCACTTTTAGTGGTCACGAGACTAGAGCGGACCTTCTGTTACTTGATATGGTCGACATTGTGGTCATCCTAGGCATGGACTAGTTATCTCCATATCACGCCATTCTTGATTGCCATGCCAAGACTATTACCTTAGCGATGCCAGAATTTTCGAGATTGGAGTGGCAGGGTTCCTCGATTAGTACAGTTAGTCGGGTCATCTCTTTCTTAAAGGCTCGACATATGGTCGAGAAGGGTTTTTTGGCTTATCTAGCTTATGTTCGGGACACCACCGCAGAGTCTCCGATGATTGATTTAGTGCCAGTAGTCCGGGAGTTCACCGATGTGTTTCCTTCTGACCTTCCAGGCATGCCGCCAGATCGTGATATTGATTTTCGTATTGATTTGGCTCCAGGTACCCATCCTATATCTATCCCACCATACCGTATGGCTCCGAAAGAATTGAAGGAGCAGCTTGAGGAGTTGTTAGCAAAGGGGTTTGTGAGACCCAGTGTATCACCTTGGGGTGCACCAGCGTTATTTGTGAAGAAGAAAGATGGGACTATGCGGATGTGCATTGATTATCACCAGTTGAACAAGGTTACCATCAAAAACAAGTACCCGTTGCCGCGTATCGATGATTTGTTTGACCAGTTGCAGGGTGCTAGGGTGTTTTCTATGATCGACTTGAGATCAAGGTACCATCAGTTGAAGATTCGGGACTTAGATGTTCCGAAGACTGCCTTCCGTATCAGATATGAGTTTCTAGTGATGTCCTTTGGTTTGACTAATACCCCAGCGGTGTTTATGGATTTGATGAATCGGGTGTTCAGGCCTTATATTGATTCCTTTGTTATTGTCTTCATTGATAACATCTTGATTTACTCACGTAGCCTGGGGGAGCACGAGCAGCATT
This sequence comes from Nicotiana otophora, assembly GCA_000715115.1. Classification (NCBI taxonomy): domain Eukaryota; kingdom Viridiplantae; phylum Streptophyta; class Magnoliopsida; order Solanales; family Solanaceae; genus Nicotiana; species Nicotiana otophora. The sequence goes on from AWOL01S0016954.1 coordinate 144,995, forward strand.
TGAGAGTAGTACTTCAGACATTGCGAGAGCAGGAGAAATATGCTAAGTTCTCCAAATGTGAGTTTTGGCTAGAGTCTGTGGCATTCTTGGGGCATGTTATATTAGGATAGGGTATTAAAGTGGATCCCAAGATGATTGAGGCAGTTCAGAGTTGGTCTCATCNGCACGAGCAACACTTGAGAGTGGTACTTCAGACATTGCGAGAACAAGAGTTATATGCTAAGTTCTCCAAATGTGAGGTTTGGCTGGAGTCTGTGGCATTCTTGGGGCATGTTGTATCAGGAGAGGGTATTAAAGTGGATCCCAAGAAGATTGAGGCAGTTCAAAGTTGATACCGTCCCACTTCGCCGACTGAGATCAGGGCTTTCTTAGGGTTAGCAGGCTATTATCGCCGGTTTGTGGAGGGTTTTTCATCCATTTCAGCACCTTTGACTAGATTGACCCAGAAGGGTGCTTCGTTCCGTTGGTTCGAGGATTTTGAGGCTAGCTTTCAAAAGCTCAAGACAGCTTTGACTACAATACCAGTTCTAGTGTTGCCTTCTGGCTCGGGGATGCATACGGTATATTACGACGCTTCACGCGTTGGCTTGGGTTGTGTATTGATGCATGAGGGGTGAGTTATTGCATATTCTTCGCGTAAGCTAAATATTCATGAGAAGAATTATCCTGTTCACGATTTGGAGTTAGCCGCGATTGTCCATGCTCTTAAGATATTGAGGCATTATCTGTATGGGGTGTCATGTGTGGTTTACACTGATCATCGCAACTTACAGCATTTATTTAGGCAAAGGGATCTCAATTTGAGGCAGTGTAGATGGCTCGAGTTACTGAAGGATTAAGACATCACCATTCTTTATCATCATCGCGGATGCCTTAAGCAGGAAGGCAGAGAGTATGGGTAGCTTGGCATTTATTTCAGCAAAGGAGAGGCCACTAGCTTTGGACATTCTGTCCTTGGCTAACAGACTTGTGAGGTTGGATATTTCAGAGCCCAACTGAGTTCTTGCATGTGTTGTTGCTCAGTCTTCATTATTGGAGCAGATGAAGGACCAACAGTTTAATGATCCACACTTGGCAGTTCTTAGAGAGACGATACTACAGGGTGGTGCTAAAGAAGTTTCTATTGGCGAGGATGATGTTCTGCGACTCTAGGGTCGTCTATGTGTTCCTAATGTTTATGGCTTGAGGGAGAGGATTCTAGAGGAGGCACACGGTTCTTGGTATTCTATTCACCCAAGTGTTACAAAGATGTATCATGACCTGAGACAACATTATTGGTGGCGGCGGATGAAGAAAGACATAGTGGATTATGTAGCTAGGTGTCTAAATTTCCAGCATGTCAAGTATGAGCACCAAAGGCCAGGTGGCCAACTACAGCAGATGGCTATACCTGAGTAGAAATGGGAGCGTGTCACTATGGACTTTATAGTTGGAGTGTCGTGGACCTTGTGGAAGTTTGATGTAGTTTGGGTCATTGTTGATAGATTGACCAAGTCGGCACACTTCATTCTGGTTGTGACGACATATACTTCAGAGAAATTGGCCCAGATTTTTATTAGGGAGATATTTCGGTTGCACGGTGTGACTATTTCCATCATATCAGATAGAGGCCCTCAGTTCTCTTCATATTTCTGGAGAGCCGTACAGAGTGAGTTGGGGACCTGTGTAGAGCTCAGCACAGCGTTTAATCCACAGACTGACGGGCAGTTAAAGTGGACAGTTCAAATATTTGAGGACATGCTGAGAGCCTTCGTGATTGACTTTGGGGGATAGTGGGATCAGTTCTTTCCATTGGCCGAGTTTGCTCACAACAACAGTTATCAGTCCAACATCGAGATGGCTTCATTTGAGGCTTTATGTGGTCGGCGATGTCGTTCTCCCATCGGGTGGTTTGCGCCCGGCGAGGCTAGGTTATATGGTACTGATCTGGAGAAGGATGCCTTGGAAAAGGTAAAGTTGATTTAGGAGCGACTTCATACAGCACAGTCCAGACAAAAGAGTTACGCGGATCAGAAGGCGCGTGATGTATCATTTACGATAGGCGAGAAGGTTCTCTTGAAAGTCTCATTGATGAAGGGTATTATGAGATTCGGAAAGAAGGGCAAGTTGAGACCAAGGTTTATAGGACCATTTGAGGTGTTGAGGCGAGTTGGGGAGGTTGCTTATGAGCTTGTTTGACCTCCCAGCCTATCAGGGGTTCAACCAGTTTTTCATGTGTCTATGCTCCGGAGGTATCATACCGACCTGTCACATGTGTTAGACTTCAGCACTATTCATCTTGATGAGAGCTTGGGTTATGATGAGGAGCCAGTTGCCACTGTTCCTAGACAGGATCGCCAGTTGAGATCCAAGAGGACCGCGGTAAAGGTTCAATGGAGGGGCCAACCTGTCGAGGAGGTGACCTGGGAGTCTGAGGAGGACATGCGGAGCAGATATCCACACTTATTAATCACATCAAGCATGAATCTAAACTTGTTAGAGGATGAACATTTGTTAAATAGGTGGAGAATATAATGACTCGACCGGTCGTTTTTCTTTCTAGAACCTTGTTTCCCTAAATAAGACTTCCCGTACTTGCTTTTACTGATTTATGACTTACGGGGATGGTTAGTTTGGGTTTTAGAAGAGTTTGGGTCGAAATCGGAACACTTAGTTCCTTAAGGTTGGCTTGCAAGGCCAAGTTTTATTTTGTTCAACATTTTTAGTAAACAACCTCGGAATCGGGATTTAACGGTTCCAATAGATTTGTATGATGATTTAGGAATTGGGTGTATGTTCGGATCGGGTTTTGGGTGACCCGGGAGCATTTCGACGCCTGATAGTAAAGGTTGGTTCTTGAAGGTTTTTGAAGTTCTTTAAATTTGTTTTGGAGTAGGTTTTGGTGATACCAAGGTCCGAATGAAATTTTGAGACTGGGAATAGTTCTGTAATGTCATTTAAGACTTGCACGCAAAATTTGGTGTCAATCCGAGTAGTCGAAGTATGACTCGACGCGTTTGGAGCGATTTAGAAACTTAAAGTTCAAAGTTTGATTCAATTTCGTTTTGGGGTGTGATTCTTTGTTTTGTTGTTGTTTTTCGTGTTTCGAGAGTTCGAGAAAGTCCTTATTATGTTTATAGACTTGTTGTAGTAGTTGGATGGGGTCCTGAGGGTCTCCGGTGCCTTTTGGATCGCAAGGAGTTGAGTTAAAACATACCAGATTTCTGCTTCTCGTTTCCTTCTTCGCGAACGCGATCAGACCCTTGCGTTCGTGGAGGTATGGGTCCTCTAGCGTCACGTTCACGTGACCTGGCCCGCGTTTGCATAGAAGAGGCTGAGCTAGTGGCCGCTATTTGTTCTTCGCGTTCGCGAAGAAGCCCTCGCGTTCGGGTAGGGTAGGCCAAGCGAGCTTCCACGTTCACGTTGATCCTGTCGCGTTCGCGATGGGTAAACTTTCCTGGGACTGGTCTGTTTGTCTTCGCGATTGCGAGGCCTCTTCCGTGATTGCGGATAAGGTAGACCTGGGCAGAAACGTTTTAAAAAAACAGAACTTAGGCTATTTTAGCTCTTCCATTGGTGGGAGATTCTTGGAGCTCTTAGAGAGGGAATTTCACTTAGCACTTTGAGGTAAGTAATTTCTACACAATGTGAGTTAAGCACATAGTTTATGGGTAGGTAATAACATGTAAATAAGTGAAAATCATGGGTTTAGGTGAAAACCTAGGTTTTTGATGAAAATAAGATTTAACCACGAAATTCGTTATGGAATTTAGTAAGAATCATATATTTATGTTCCTAAGGTTATGGGTAACAACTTTCTTTAAACATTTCCAGAATCCGAGCACGTGGGCCCGGGGGTGAATTTTAGGAATCTTGCAACTTAGGTCGGGTAATCACTTAAATGGTAGAATTATGAACTTTTGAGCATAGATTGATTAGTTTATGTAATGTTTGACTAGCTTCGAGTCGTTTGGTGTCAAATTTGAAGGTTTGAGCGTGTTCTTGAATTCGAAAGTAGGCTTTGAGATGAGATAAGTCTCCTTTCTAACCTTGTAAGAGGGAATTAACCCCATAGGTGAATTAAATAAATATTTGTTCCTAATTGTGGGACTACGTACGTACGAGGCGATGAGAGTTCGTACGTAGCTACTATTATGCTATTGGCCGGGTAGTCTAGGACTCGTATCATGCTATACTTTGGAATGTTTGTGCCCTTACTTTCTTATATAATCACTTAATCATGATAGAAATTGATAAAAGCATTGTGTAAAGTTAAATTCACTTATTTGAAGGTTTGTATGAGATACTCCACTATAAATGAGAAACTTGTGTTTTCTTGAAAATAAATTGTTATTTGTAGATCGGGTCGAGCGCCTCGGTAGTAAATAGATGCATCTATGGTTTGCGTTGTTCGACCCTCCGGCAGTGCACGGTTTAAATATTTTGTTGGATCGGGCCGTACGACCTCGGCATAATTGCGCATGCTAATTATTTGTAAATGTTCCACGATTTATTCTGCTTAAATGCCTTGAAATGTAAGTTGCTAAATGGTATTACTGAAATTTAAGTCATAATTATGAAAGGACTTATCTCTTCCTGTTGTTGAACTGATAATACTATTCATAATATCCATGCTTAGCGTAATACTTTTATTACATTATTATTGGCCTAGTAAGTGTCAAGTCGACCCCTCGTCACTACTTCTTCTAGGTTACGCGGGATACTTACTAGGTACATATTGTTTATGTACTCATACTACGCTTATGTACTTAATTGTACAAGATCTGAGGCTGGTGCATCTAGTTACCCGCTCGGTGCGCATACTTGATCTTGGACCGAGACTTCATGGTGAGCTACCCCTTTGAGCTGTTCAGCAACATGCCGGAGTTTCTCTTTTGTTTTTATCTGTCTATTCTGTTTCAGACAGTAGGATAGTCATCTTTTGTATATTCTACTAGTTGCCCATACACTTGTGACACCAGATCTTGACACGTATTAGTAGACTTTGATTTTTGGGTTATAATTCAATAGTTATAACTGCTTTTGGATGTTTCCATTTGTTTGCCTTAAATATTCTTTATTTATCAAATGCTTTAAATGTAAGTAAAGATAAATCTTGGAATTTCTTAATAAACGAAAATGGGAAATCACTAAGTTGTTCACCGTTGGCTTGTCTAGCAACAGTGTTGGACGCCATCACGGCCTGGCATGGAGTTGGGTCATGACAAACAAGTCCTAAAACATCATACGAACTTAGTTGAAACCTCACATCACATCAAACAACGCTAAAATCACGAATCATACCCCAATTCAAGCTTAAGGAACTTAAGAATTTCCAATCTCTACATTCGATGCCGAAACTTACCAAATCAATTTCGACTGGCCTCAAATTTTGCACACAAGTCATAAATGACATAACGGATCTATAAAAATATTCAGAGCTGGATTCTGACTCCGATATCAAAAAAGTCTACTCCCCGGTCAAATTTTCCAAAAATTCAAGTTTCGCCATTTCAAGCAAAAGTTTACTACGGACTTCCAAATAATTTTTCGGACACGCTCCTAAGTCCTAAATCACCATACGGAGCTATTGGAATCATCAAACCTCTATTTTGGGGTCGTTTACACATAATTTACCATTCGGTCAATTACTTCAACTTAAGCTTCCCAAACAAGAATTGTTCTTTCAATTAAATCCTGAATCATCCGAAAACCAAACTTGACCACCCTTGCAAGTCATAATACACATTTTAAAGTTGCTCGAGACCTTAATCTACTAAACGGAACGTAAATTCTTAAAATGACAAGTCGGGTCGTTACAACTTACTGGGTACCATTGTGGTGTACTCATGCTACTCTTCTGCACATGTTTTGTGTGCAGATCTAGGTGCTTCTTATCAGCCCCTCTACTAGCTGAGAGTACTTGTTGTTGTACGGAGACGTCAAGGTATATATGTCGCGTCCGCAGAACTCGGAGTCCCCCTTTATTCTCTCCTATGTCCTTTACCTTCCGTACTACTTTTGTTAGACTCTGGTCTATCCACTATTGTTACTAGTTATTTAGTTATCCACTGCGGTTTGGGAGGTATTGTATAATTTTAGGAGTTGTTTGTCAACATACAACTACACCTTACCAACCAGACAGCTTCAGCGACATTCCATCTAAATTATGTTGATGGAATGCGTAAAAATCATCCGAAACAACTCTGAAACTCACCTGAGGCCCATCAGGATTATGTTCAATCCTGAATTATGTTGATTGTTAACTGTTTCCAGAAGTTAAAAATAATCTGAAACCATTCTGAAACTCACCCTAGGCCCTCAGGACCTCAACCCAATACACCAACAAGTCCTAAAACATCATACGAACTTAGTTGAAACCTCAAATCACATAAAACAATGCTAAAACCAGGAATCATACCCCAATTCAAGCTTAAGGAACTTAAGAATTTCCAACTTCTATATTCGATGCCGAGACCTACCAAATCAATTCCGATTGACCTCGAATTTTGCACACAAGTCATAAATGACATAATGGATCTATAAACAATTTCAGAACTGGATTCCGACTCCGATATCAAAAAGTCAACTCCCCGATCAAACTTTTCAAAAATATAACTTTCACCATTTCAAGAAACATTTCACTACGGACTTCCAAATAATTTTTCGTACATTATCCTAAGTCCAAAATCATCATACGGAGCTATTTGAATCATCAAAACTCCATTTCGGGGTCATTTATACATAATTCACCATCCGGTCAATTAGTTCAACTTAAGCCTCCAAAACAAGAATTGTTCTTTCAATTAAATCCTGAATCATCCGAAAACCAAAATTCACCACCCTTGAAAGTCATAATACACATTTCAAAGCTGCTCGAGATCTTAAACCACTGAACGGAACGTAAATTCTTAAAACAACAAGTCGGGTCGTTATAACTTACTGGGTACCATTGTGGTGTACTCATGCTACTCTTCTGCACATGTTTTGTGTGCAGTTCTAGGTGCTTCTTATCAGCCCCGCTACTAGTTGAGAGTGCTTGCTGTTGTACGGAGACTTCAAGGTACATCTACCACGTCCGCAGAACTCGGAGTCCCTCTCTATTCTCTCATATGTCATTTACCTTCCGTACTTCTTTTGTTAGACTCCGGTGTATAGATATACTAGTTTCCTTCTGTAGCTTGTGACTTATGATGTTTTGGTTTTTGGGAAGACTGTATATTTATAGAGTATTGGTTATTGTACATACCGAACAGCATTGTTACTAGTTATTTAGTTATCCACTTCTGTTAGTTTCCAAGTTTTACTTTCGTTTTGTTATTTTTCGTAATTTGTTAGGCTTACCTAGCCGTAGATACTAGGTGCCGTCACGATGTTATACGGAGAGAGTTTGGGTCGTGACACATTTTTTGGTTCTTGGAAACCAACACTTCAAAGATACGTTATTATTTGTTTTGTAAAAGGCTTAGATCAATATTTTAGCGATATCTTTTGCCACGAAAATATCTTTTATTTTCCCCATAAATTCTGCCTTTAAAGTATACTTTTTAATTTGTCTATTTTATTGTTGTTTATCAAATTTTCTAACAACATTTTTCTCCTAAAAATAAATTCTATATTGAATAAAATTATCATTTAATTAATTTTTGAATATAATTAAGTAAAATCAATTAACAGTTTACTTCCTAAATCTTTCATTATTTGAACTACAATATAAGAAGTTTTATTTTTAAAGGTTGAACTCTATTTTTAAACGATAAATAAAGGTAAATGATATTTCGCTTAAGACATTCGTCCTTTTAGCCTACATGAGTATGCGAATTTGAATAACTACTAATTCAAAACATATATTTTCAAGTAAAGATACTATTTTCATTTGTAAAGGGCAATAATATATATAATGTGAAGAAGTGCATGAAGTCATTCTTAAAATGTATTCCAAGATCTAATCTTCTTTTAAAATTTAGTTTCTAAACTATAAATGTATTTAATTTTGGTTATATATGTATTATAAACCTGACATTATGATTTAGAGTGAATAATAAAAATCTTTGATCAACAGAATGGCAACAACAATACAACAATAACAACCCAGTATAATCCCACTAGTGGGGTCTGGGAGGGTAGTGTGTACGCATACCTTACCCCTACCTTGGGGTAAAGAGGCTGTTTCCGATAGACCATCGGCTCCCTCCCTCCAAGAACTTCCCACCTTGCTCTTGGGGTGACTCGAACTCACAACCTCTTGGTTGGAAGTGGAGGATGCTCACCACTAGAGCAACCTACTCAGAATGGCATAAATGCAAAATAAGAGATTACGACTAATAGCAATAATCATCATTAGAATTTTCCTAATATAATAGAAATAATCATCATTACTTTTTCTGTGATTCTTTAGAATTTTAAATTTATTAGTATGGGGTATACGCGCAACTCGCGTACTCTAATACTAGTACTATATTAAAAGCACGAAGGCCTTTAGCGAAATGTCGTTCGCCTTTTCTACCCTTTAAGAATATATTTTATATTAGACAAAGTAGTAATTTTTGTTATTTTTCTAATATATAAGAATTGTCATTTAATTATTTTTCTAATATTAAGAGACAATCATTTAATGATTTGCCTAATATGTACAAATAGTCATATAATTATTTTTCGAGTAAAATTCAGTTTACCCCCTTAACTTTTAAGGCTTGGGAAACTATACCCCTTTCATATTGTGAATGGGAACGGCAACCCCCTTATGGAATCCAATGTACCCCCTTACCCTTTAAAGGTTGAGAAACTATACCCCTTTATCTTTTGAATGGAAACGATAACCCCCTTGTACTCAAAATATGAAGTAAATTTCAAAGGCATCTGAACTCTCCCTTAGAGCTTTTTTCCATTTAGCAAGAGTACTCGGCTTTGTTCCCATAAATCCCAGAATGAACAAAATGGAACCGCACAGGAAATTTCACAATACTTTAATCATATATCGTCTCTAGTAGAATGTGTATGCCCCTACATGGCTTTAGACCATTCTATAAGGCACCACATAATGAATAATGAACATACAGAAAGATGAAGTGCATACCACATGACCACAAAAACAAAGTTTAAAAACGAAAAAGCACTAATACATTCTAGTAACTTAAAAAAAATGAACATACTGGAATATTTTGCATTCCCTACCATTAAATAAATATAAGTACCAAATAACTTCAGTTCTTATAGGGAAACAATGAACATGTTGGAATAAACTCAATCACTCATTGAATATATTTAAAAAAATACCATGACCTTCGTGTATGCCAAAATGTTCATCGCTTGAAAGACTAGAACTGGGGGACTATCTATATTACTTAGCAGCTGATATGGATATGCCTTGGATAGTTGGAGGTGATTTCAATGTGGTCTTACATGAAGATGAAAAGATATGAGGTCTTCCAGTATACCCCCTGCATATGAAGACTTTGCCTTCTGTGTGAATTCATGTGGTTTGTTTGACATTGGATACAATGGAAGCCCTTTCACTTGGTGGAATGGTCGACTAAATGACCAATGCATCTTCATGCGGCTTGACAGGATCTTTGTCAACCTCTCTTACCATAATCTCTTACCAAATCTAGAAGTTCAACATCTGATAAGGACAGGCTCAGATCATGCACCGTTGCTGAGGAGTAGTGGACAGGAAGCTATGAAATTTGTTAAGCATTTTAAGTTCCTTAAATTTTGGTCTACTCATGACATGTTTACATAAGTGGTGAGGCAAAACTCGGTGACTGATTTTATTAGTGATCCTTTCTTGATGTTCAAACAGAAATTAAAGAGACTAAAATTAACACTTTCACAATGGAGTAAACTTACTTTTGGGGATATCTTCAAACAACTTGCTATTATATAAGATATTGTCAGAGTTAAGGAGATTCTATTTGAGGAGGAACCAACAATTCAAAACAGGATTGTCCTTCAACGAGCACAAACTGAACAAAAAAAATACCTGAGCATTGAAGAGCAATACTTGAAACAAAAGGCAAGATTGAACTGGTTTGCTGAAGGTGATAGAAATACAAGATTGTTTCACAATCATGTCAATGGTAAGCGGCAGAAACTAAAACTCAAAAGGATTCAGAACGAAGATGAGAATTGGCTTGAAAGCGAAGATCTTATGGCTACTGCTGCTGTAGAGTTTTTCAAGAACCAATTTACATAAGAAAGTGATACTACATGCTTTGAACTTCTTAACAATGTACCTGCAATGGTGACAACTGATTAGAACTTAGAGCTATGCAGATATCCTACTCTAGAAGAAGTAAAAAAAAGCAGTTTTCGCATTGTCTGGTGATAGTGCAAGTGGAGTTGATGGTTTCACTGGATTATTCTACCGAAAGTGTTGGGACATTGTGGAAGTAGACTTCTTTATGATGGTTAAAGCTGTTTATGTAGGGGCTTCACTACCAAAATCCATAACACACAAGCCTAAGAAACCACAAGTACAAACCTTCTCAGATCTAAGACCCATCAGTCTTAGTAATTTTATCAGCAAGGTCATATCCAGGGTATTACACGATAGAATGAAAAAGGTATTACCATGATTTCTCCAAACCAATCTGGCTTTATGAAAGGAATGAGTATCTTTGAAAATATCCTGCTCACACAAGAAATTATCACTAATATAAGGATGAGAGGGAAACTAGAAAATATGGTAATCAAGCTTGATATGGCAAAGAAATATGATAGAGTTAATTGGAAATATTTAATATAGGTTTTGAGAAAAATGGGGTTTGTTGAACATTTCATCAACATGATAGGAAACTTATTGATCAATAATTGGTATTCAGTGCTAATCAACGGCAAACATCAGGGTTTTTCAAATCCAGTAGAGGAGTGAAGCAAGGAGATCCTTTGTCTCCTGCATTGTTCATTCTATCAGCAGAGGTCCTATCAAGATCACTGAATAAGCTATTCTTAGACAGGAATTGCATTGGATTTGGAATGCCAAAGTGGACAGATCCTCTAAACCACTTGTCTTATGCAGATGATACAATAATCTTTTCATCTGCGGACCCATACTCATTACAGAAATTAATGGAAGTACTCACAAAGTACGAACAGATCTCTTGTCAACTAATCAATAAATCAAAAAGTTCTTACTACATGCATACAAAGGTGGGAAGGAACTTATCTGATTTTGTTGGCTCTATAACTAGTTTCCAAAAGGGGTCCTTCCTATTCACATACTTAGGATGTCTAATGTTCTACATAAAGAGAAGGAAAGACTACTATAACAATATCACAAGTAAGGTAGAGGCAAAACTACACTCCTACAAAGGGAAACTACTGTACATTGGGGGTAAGGCTACACTTATAACCAGTGTGCTTCAAAGTTTACCTACACACATTCTGTCAGTCTTGGATCCTCCTGACAATGTTCTATAACACTTACACAAGATGTTCGCTAGATTCTTCTGGAGTACTAATGAAGAAAGAAGAAGTAGGCACTTGACAAAGTGGCTAAACTTGTGTCTGCCAAAGAAAGAAGGCGAATTAGGTTTCAGGTCTCTATTTGATGTTACAAGATCGTTGTTTGCAAAATTATGGTGGGATTTCAGAACGACTAAGTCTTTGTGGTCCGATTTCATGTGGAATAAATACTGAAAGAAGGAAATCCCTACATTAGTATAATGCAAAGATGGATCACATGTTTGGAGGAAAATGTTAAAAGCTAGGGAAGAGATGGAGCATGAAATACTCTGGCAAATGAATAGAGGCTCTACAAATGTCTGGCATAAAAATTGGACTGGTATTGAAGCACTATACCATGTTGTACCTCCAGATTTCAACATCAAAGAAGAACTCCATGAGGTGGCACAGTTGAGAATAGAGAATGGATGGGATGATCAGTTGCTACATCATACATTTCCAGAAGATATAGCAGATCACATAAAGCAAGTAATTTGCTTTGATGATACTGATGCAAAATGGGATACACCTAAATTGTGCCAACGACTTCAGGTAAATTTACAGTTAGTAGTGCATGGAACATTGTGAGGCATAGGGAACCAACTAATCATGAACAAAAAAACCTTTGGACTAAGGGCCTACCATTTAAAATATAAAAAAAATTATGGCGATTATGGAGAGGAAAGATTCCAATAGATGATTTGTGGAGAAGAAATGGTTATCAGATGGCTTCAAAATGTTGGTGCTACTTTCTCCCACAGGAAGAAACTCTAAACGATATTTTCCTCACAAGTTCAACTGCATCAAGAGTGTGGAAGGTCTTCTTACAGGCTGTTGGAATTATGGTAAATTTGATACAGCTTCATCAAGTGATTAGAGCATGGTGGAATGCTGAATGTTATACAAAGAGGCCACTATACTAGGTGTCACGACCCAAATTTCCCTCCGTTTGGTATTGTGATGGCACCTAGTCATAGGGACTAGGTAAGCCTAACGTTAATTGAAAAAATAATATTATTTAAATAACATCTAACAATTTAAATAAAAATCTCTTACAATTCCCAAAACTGGTAGTATAAGTCATAAGCTCTACAGAGTATTTGCTAGAAAAATTCTAAATATAACTATCCAGAAATAAGAATAAACAGTGCAAAACAAAAACTTGAAGGTGACTCTGAAGTCTGCGAACGCAGCAGCAGGTTTACCTTGAGTCTCCACAGCAACGACCCGCACAACTGCTAACGACAAATACCTGGATATGCACAAAAATGTTCAGAAGTGTAGAGTGAGCACACCACAGCGGTGCCCGGTAAGTATCAAGACTAACCTCGGTAGAGTAGTGACGAGGAACAGTCAAGAAACCCACTGGTCTAATAAACTGAACAAGTATAAGTATATGAACAACAGAAATATGATATTTACATAAAGACTATGGAATATGGCTCATAATACATTAATGGCAATAAGGAAGGAAACAACAAGTATTAGCAGAATATCATGAAAATGATACAGAAAAATGAATGGAACACAACCTAAATCCGGAATCACAAATACAGCAAGGACAAGTAATAACTCAACAACTACAATCGCTTTTACATCAGGTTTTAGTCAACAACCCCACGAGGTACCGAACCTCGGACTAATCACAACCCACGGGTCTCAATACCTGAACCCTAACACTTGGCATCTTTTGCCCTCATAACATCTCATAATCGCACTGGCGACTCATGTGCCAATAGAGCCATTCTCACATAGAAGGCAAGTAAACAAGGGTGAGAATCTATGCATAACTACGTGTATCCTTGTACAAGTGTCCTAACATAGTCCATATAAGCAAATAAGCATAAGGAAAAAGAACGGACATCAAGTAGAATATTTTCTCATAGCTTTCACAAGATAAAGCACACACAGGTATGTGTACCACTACACAAATATCAACAACAAGAATTTCCCCAGGCCATCACAATCATCATAAATCAATCCCTGACACAGCCTACCTTGTCTCACCACGTGTGCAATAATAAGGTAAGTGCCCGCCTTGTCTCGCCACACATGCATAACAATGTTCCCACCTTGTCTCGCCATATGCGCAACACACATATACATATATATCCCGCCTTGTCACGCCGCATGTGCAAATATCAATAGTAACAATAGCATGACAGAAACCTCGTGTGATCCCATAACAACAACTGCTCAGAAGAAACCTCGTGCATCACCATAACAAGTACAACAACAACAATGGAAATAATACAAAGTACGACAAGTAAATCAACTCAAGAACTTTAAATCACAAGAAACGGTAGAACCAATTCACAAGGAATAACCACAGTAAAGAATGCTAGGCGTAAAGAAAATAGCTCAACAAGGGAAAACTAATATGTAGCAACGATTCCACAATATACATTTCAACAACAGGGAAGCTAACACGAGTCAAATAATTTCAAATAAAACAAGTCAACTAAAATATAGGATATCTAACTTCTTTTAAGGTTGGATAATTAAGAGAGAGATACAACATCTCCAATTAAGGATAAGAAGTATAAGAATAATAATTTGCCTCAATTAAGGATGAAGAATTAGAGAAGAGATAATTATAATTTCAGATAAAGATAAGCAGTTAGGGAAAAGAAAACACGGCAATAGAAGAGATACAATTTTAGTTAAGGCACATATGAATCAAACGAACAACAAGAGTGGATCATGAAGCAATTAATTCCAATTAAAGCAGGTAGAAGTGAAACTGGAAATTAAGAAACGTATTCATAACGAGAACAACTGCATATTCAATGAATATAAGGACCTAAGAATCCCTAAAAGGCTAATTTTCCACAAATAAGTCTGGGCACGTACTCATCACCTCGCGTACACGGACTACAATTAACATAGAAGACTCAAATCCTAAGGGTTAGTTCCCTCACATGAAGTTAGGAAAGATACTTACCTCGAACCAAGCTCAATCAGTCTGTAAGAATGCCTTTTCCTCGATTATCCGACTCTGAACGGCCCAAATCTAGCCAAACACAATTGCATATCATGAATACAACCATAATAGACTCATCTAATTAATGAAATCATTACTTTAACAAAAATTCTGAAATCTACCCTAAATATTCGACCCGGGCCCACGTCTCGGAATCAGGTAAATGACCCAGAACCAGCAGATCAAAAATAGGGAAAATAACCCGTAACACATCCAGAACACACCTGAGGCCCCCGGGACCCCATATAAACACACAAACAAGTTCCATAACCTAACGCGGACTCGCTCAAGGTCTCAAATCACATCAAACAACGTCAAAACTATGAATCGCACCATGAATCGGACTTATGAACTTCCAAAACTTCCAACTTCAAAAACTCGTTTCGAAACCTATCAAACCAACCCGGAATGACGTTAAATTTTGCAGGCAAGTCCCAAATAACATAACGGAGATGTTCTAACTCTTATAATCGCATTCCCACCCCGATATCAAAAAGTCCACTTCTGGTCCAAATCTCCAAAATTTTGACTTTCGCCATTTCAAGCCTAAATCAACTACAGACCTCAAATTCACAGTCCGGACATGCTCCTAAGTCCAAAATCACCCAACGGAGCTAACGAAATGGACGAAACTCCATTCTGAAGTCGTCTTCACACAGTTCTGACTACGGTCAAAATCCTAAGACTTAAACTTCTATTTTAAGGACTAAGTGTCCCAAATTACTTTGAATTATCCGGTAACTAAAACCAACCACGCACTTAAGTCAATAAACATAATACAAAACTGCTCAGGGCCTTATGCCGCCGATCGAGACTTAAATTCTCAAAACGACCGGTCGGGTCGTTACACCAGGCAACCCCGGAAAATTATTTCATGGGAACTATGGAAAAAGATGAACACAATTAAGCATGGAGGAAAAGCTACTTCATTCAACATGGTAGTGCATGAGGTTAATAATACTCTACATTATCTGGATAAAGTAAGGTACGATTGGATGCAAAATATACCTTTACAGTGGACAAATAAGATTAAGTTTTTTGAAGCTTATAAACCAGTTATTATTACCAAAAGAGTTACCTGGCAAATGCCCGATGCAAGATGGTTCAAATGCAATACTGATGGGGATTCTCGAGGAAATCCAAGACTAAGCTCCTACGAGTTTTGCGTAAGAGATTCTACAGGGGTTGTTATATTTGCGAAGGCAGAGCAGATAGGGGTATCAACAAGTTTGGTCGCTGAGGCAAAGGCATTAATGGAAGGCATATTGTACTGTTTTCAAAATCAGCTGCATCCTCTGATTATTGAAACAAACTCACTGGTCTTAAAAAAGATTATTGAAGGTCAATGGGCAGTTCCTTGGAGTATTAACAAAGAACTGAGGAAGATTAATGAAATAAAAGGGCAGCTCAATGTCATTCTTCAACATGTCTTCAGGGAAGGCAATGTAGTGGCAGATTTTCTAGCTAACTTAGTGTTCTCTTTTGCAGGTACACTAGAATTCAAATCTTTCTACGACTTCCCTATTACTGCTAGGTCACTAATCAATTACGACAAGAGCCAAATACCAAATCTGAGGATTAGAGTGGCAAGAAACAGAGGATCTGTAGCATGACATACATTTTCAACATCTGTAACCACTGACTTCATATCTCAGACAACAATCAGTAACACTCTGTATTGATATGCCTTCATACAGATTGATATTGATTTTATTTATTGCACTTTGTGTGGTTGATGCATCGGAGTATTGGAAGACACTGTACTTGTTGATTATAGCTTCTAATGCACAACCATATACCAACGTATGTCGTCTACTACTTCTTCCATAGTACTGTTATTACTTCCCCATTATGTCCGTCAAGATGTCAACCAGGCTATACTGCAGCAAATGGAATTTTGTTGTTGTGGTTTGGGAGGTACTGTATGATTTTGGGAGTTGTTTGTCTACATATAACTACACCCTTATCAGTGCTCCCAGAACACACAAGAACCTAGGAGAGCAATCTTTCTTCATAACTTGTTTGCTATATTTTGAAGGATCCGGATATAAGCTCACACTCTTGAGGCATCTACAGTGTTTTTTGAGTTCAGCATCACAAACTCATAAGACCCTAAAACTGCAACACTACTTAAACAATTACAACAACAGACCAAAACTTCACAGAATAATAATCATGTACTGCTACAACTGCAAGAACATTGAAGCCAAAATTCACATCAATATGGACTAGTACTGTTTCTGGACCACACACTACTGCAGCTCCTTTTGTTTTGAAGATATTGACTTTCTATCTCTTGTTATGTCAATTCCAGTGGTATTATAATGTTAACATGCTCATTGTGGGGGTTGTTCAACATATTACATCATCAGTACTTCAACAATGAAGATCTCATTTTCCAACAGATTCAAAAAACTGAAAGCTATCCTCACTTTGCTCTACATATCTTGGTACACTGTAGGGTATCGCAAGCACTAATACATATGTATTCATTGAGGACACAACTGCAAGTGAGCTTCTACAACTACATCAACAGAGCAAAACTTCACAGGAAGAACAAGCTTTACTGTATCTGCACAACACCTGATAATGGCCTCTGCTATTTCGAACCTTTCAGTATACAACAAAGGAATATTCATTCATTGGATGCGCTGGACATCTTATGGCACTTCAACGAATATCTGGATAAGAGTCATTTCCACGTAGCTGGGATTTTTGTCAAAATATACCACAGTAAACTGGATCTAAAGCAAAGAAATATCAAATACAAGTGTTCTGTATCAACAATGCTGATGGAGGACTTCAGCCCCAAAGTGAAGATGTCTGAAATGATTTGCATTAGAACTTATGGATTTGTACATACTTACTCTTTTAGATTGCAACAAATGGCGCCTGGTGAGAGCTTTGTAGGTGTTACAATACATTTTTTGCAATTGGTGTGTGAATTCATTTTCGTCGGCAACATTTGGACGTTTCAAATTACTACCTTTGTACTTGCCATCTATCTTTATGCTACTACTACATTGTATTTGGTAGCAGTTGGCATTGGCTTTCTTTCGTTTTCTTTGTGTGTTTTATTTGAACAATGTGTAAATTTGACCCAATTTGGAAATTATTAAATATAAAAACTACTAGGCAGCATGCCTGGTGGTCTATTTGCTAAAAATAAATGTTCCAACCTTTATATGCCTTGATTAAATATAAATACCAAAGAACTTCAATTGTAACAGAAATTGAGAAAATTAGATGATCTATCACAATTTGGACTATTAATCAACGAACATCCTAGATGCAAAGTCAAGGACGTTATCCCACTCACTATATGAGTTTCCTACACTATTTTGCACAACTCGTCCAATTGCTGACGCTTGAGTTGAGAAAATAGCATCTCCAAAAAGTGTTGGTTGCCTGTGCAATGGAGATGTTCCAAGTTGTATAGCTGAAGAAGCAATTTGACTTGGTCTAGGTGGTTGAACCTTGAAAACCAAAAATTACAATTAGGATAGAACATTATTGATAAAACATCTATTATTAACATATGGTATGAAAAATACCCTATTATTACCTGTGAGGCAAGTACAAATTGGTTCATGTTTGACGTTCTGATACCATTCTAGTTCCCTATTCCACAATATGGACCATGTTTATTTTGCTTTCCCATTCCTCTCGCTCTTCCTCTACCCCTGCCTCTACCGTTCATGGAATGCAAGGTAGTTTCTCCCCTGCCTCTAGTTGTTGCTCTACAATAGCTTATATTATTTATCTCTCTTTCTATTCCTGTTTTTCAACCTCTAGGATTAGTGGGCAACTTATTAAGCTCACTGACACCATTAGCACCTCTTCCATTGTTCCATTGAACACCAAGAAAAGCCAAATCAAGTATAAAAAAGAACGAGTTGTGACAAGTAGCTTAAAATCATAAAAGAAAAAAAAGGATAAATAAAAAGCTTAAGCTAATCAAGAGAAATACCTGAACAATTCTTTTTTGCCTTGACTTGCTGGGATTTTTTCATGTCTTTTTATTGTGTCTGATCTCATGACAGTTGTTGCATTCACGAGGATAGTCAAACCTCCTTACCTTGTTGGTTCATCTATACCTTTTTTCCTGCTCTTTCTTGGTCTTCCGGGTTTATTATCTGAAGCTTCAGTGTAACGATCCGACCGGTCATTTTGGGAATTTACGTTGTTTTCTACTATTTGAAGTCTTGAATAGCTTCATACGATGTATTATAACTTATGTGAATTTTCGGTTTGGTTTTCAGGTATTTCGGAGTTGGTTTGGAAGAATGAAATTCAACGTTTAAAGCTTAAGTTAAAAAGGTTGACCAGATGTTTACTTATGTGTAAACAACCCCGGAATCGAGTTTTGATAATTCCAATAGCTCTGTATGGTGATTTCACACTTAGGAGCGTGTCCGGAAAATTATTTGGAAGCTCGTAGCTAAATTAGGCTTGAAATGGCTAAAATAGAAATTTAAGTTTGGAAGTTTGATCGGGGAGTTGACTTTTTGATATCGGGGTCGAAATTTGATTCTGGAAATTGGAATAGGTCTGTTATGTCATTTATGACTTGTGTACAAAATTTGAGGTCAATCTGGCTTGATTTAATAGGTTTCAGCATCGAATGTAAAAGTTAGAATTTCTTAGTTTCATTAGGCTTGAAGTGGGGTGTAATTCGTATTTTTAGTGTTGTTTGATGTGATTTGAGGCCTAGACTAAGTTCGTATGATGTTTTAGAACTTGTTGGTATATTTGGTTAGAGTCCCGAGGGCCTCGGGTGTATTTCGGGAGTTATCGGATAATTTGGGCCTACTTTTGGTTGCTGGTTTTCTGATGTCTCGTATTGTTCTTTGCGTTTGCGAGGAGCCTCTTGCATTCGCGAAGAAGGATTTTGCTACTGGGACTTTGTTCTTCGTGTTCAGGAAGAGACTCTCGCGTTCGCGAAGAAGGAATTCCTACTGTCCGTAATCTGACTTTGGAAGCTTATTATCACGACCGGAAATTCCCACCGTCGGGACCATGATGGCACCTATCATTTTACTTGCTAGGCAAGCAACGTTAGAATAATTTACCCTTTTAACAATTTAAATTTAATTAGTGAAGAAGAACTGATTTAATTGCAATAATCCAAATATAAATGCGGAAGCTAAAATCGTAAAAACATTTGCTATGATCCCTGAACCCGGTGTCACAAGTGCACGAGCTTCTAGAGTAATACATACAAAGGTCTGAAATCAATACAAAGTTGTCTGAATAAAAATACACAACTAAATAAAAATAAAGACGGGGACTTCAGGAGCTTCGGGCACTGAGGAGTTGTACCTCAAGTCTCCGCAGGCTGTCTAATCCGAGCTCTCTAGTAGCTGTTGGGACCGTCTCTGAATTCTATACTCTGTGTAGAGTGTAGTATTAGTACAACCGACCCCATGTAATGGTAAATGCCGAGCCTAACCTCGACGAAGTAGTGACGAGGCTAAGGCGGGTCACCTACACTACAACCTGAACGTAGTATATAATAATAATAGAAAATGGAAATATTGAACATAATTAAACAGCCAACTGAAAATAATGACCACAACCTCAAGAATAAACCAGTGTCATCCAGAATCACCAATCTTTATTAATTCATATACAAATACCAAAAGAAAACCAACAGAACTCTAGAAATGGAAACATATAGGTTGCTGCGGCGCACAACCCGATCCCACCAGACAATACAAATTCCTCCCTTGTTTCACCGTAACGATATCAACAACAGTAAATAAATAAGTTATATATATATTGCGGTGCGCAACCCGATCCCACCATATGTTAATATAAGAATCATAATTCACCCTTATTTCACCATGTCAATCCACCCTTATTCCACCTCAACATATCACCCTTATTTCACCTGTTGCAGCGTGCAACCCGATCCCACCATATCAATATCAAGTACTCAATAAGCATAGTAAAACTCACAATTCAAATCATAGAAAAACCCTTTACAATTCCAAGACACCAAACCGAACAAATAGGAAACTTTGTACAATATGATAATCCGAATAAGTAATACTACACAACGAGACCAATCCAGAATTTACAACTACAAGGTACAGATAAACCAACTTGAACAAATAGTAGGAGATTATGAAACTATGGAAATAACTAATATCATAAACAGGAGGAACAATGGCTACAAGTTGCAATTAGGTATGAAAACACATTTAGAGCATATAACAACTAAGACAGTGAAAGAGATAATATAAGAAGAACGAGAAAACAGGGAAAAACAGATAATTCGACGGCGCATAAGCAGTCGTCACCTCACATATACGCCGTTCACATGAAATTCACATAGCATAGAGTCCGAGGATTCCTAATTCTCTCAAGTCAAGGTTAGACACAACACTTACCTCTCTCCAAAGACCACTCAAAGCTCAACCACAACTTTGCCTTACCAACCTGCCTCCGAACCAACATTGTCTAGCAAATTACCAACAAATGATTCAAATTAACCCTTAGGGATCACCCACGATTGCAAAAGATTCAATTTAGGTCATTATTGAAAAAGTCAACAAAAGTTAACTCCTGGCCCGCTTGGTCCAAACCCGAAATTCGGACCAAAACCAGATTACCCATTCACTCCAGAGCCCAGTTATGTAGTTTGGTTTGGAGTCTGGCCTCAATTTGAGGTCTTAATCACAATTCCTCAAAAATCCCTAACTCTACCCAAACCCCCAAATTTCCACCATGAAAACACTAGATTTTAGGTTACAAACTTGTGAAATGTAATGAAAGATTGAAAGAAACTAGTTTAGAATCACTTACTAACGATTTGGGGAAGAAGAAGTCTTGGAAAAATCGCCTTTAATGTTTTAGGTTTTGAAAATTTGAGAAATGAACCAAAAATCCCGTCTAAGTCGCATTTGTTCAGCTGCAGATGTCGCATTTGCGACCTAGGCTTTGCAATTGCAAAGCCCGCAAATGCAAAGATTTCATCCCAAATACGAGAAATATGACACCTCTGCAATCTATGCAAATGTGAAGAATAGTTCGCAAATGCGAACTCAGGCTTGATCGCAAATGCGACCTAGTGATCGCAAATGCGAAGAATGGCAATGATTACTGCCTTCGCAAATGCGAATTGCCAGGATCGCAAATGAGATCCAAACTTCGCAACTGCAAAGGTCTTTCCCCCATCCCACTGCTCGCAAATGCGATGGTCTATTCACAAATGCAAAGTTTGCAGATCAGTTGCAGCACCTGATATGTTTTCTAAGTTCAGAATACTTTGAGCCTATCCGAAATTCACCCGAGCCCTCGGGGCTCCAAATCAAACATGCACACAAGTCCTAAAACATCATACGAACTTGCTAGCATGATCAAATCGCCAAACTTACACCTAGAACTATGAATTGAATACCAAATCAAAGGAAAATTTCAAAAAGACTTTAAAACTTCTATTTTCACAACCGAACGAATCACGTCAAACCAACTCCGTTCCTCACCAAATTTTACAGACAAGTCAAAAATATTATAGTGGACCTGTACCGGGCTTAGAAACAAAAATACGGATCCGGTATCAATAAATCCAAACATTAGTCGATTCTTAAATATCATAAATCTTTCAAACTTTTAATTTTCAACAAAAAAAAACTAACTCGGGCTAGGGACCTCCGAATTCGATTTCGGGCATACACCTAGGTCCCAAATTACAATATGGACCCACCGAGACCGTCAAAACACGAATCCGGTTCTGTTTGCTCAAATTGTTGACCGAAGTCAACTAAAATGAAGTTTTTTTGGCAAAAATTCTTATTTTTCACAGTTTTTAACATAAAAGCTTTCTGAAAACATGCTTGGGCTGTGCACACAAATCGAGGAGGGTAAAAATGAGATTTTAAGGCTTCGGATCATAGAATTAAGTTTTAAAACGTAAGATGACCTATCGGGTCATCATATTATCCACCTCTAATACAACCGTTCATCCTCGAACGGACATAGAAAAGTACATGAACTGGTGAAAAGGTGGGGATATCTACTCCGCATGTCCGACTCGGACTCCCAAGTATCGTTTTTGATGGGTTGACCTCTCTACTGCACTCGGACTGAAGGATAACTCTTCGACCTCAATCGACAAACCTACCGGGCTAGAATAGCCACCGGCTCCTCCTTATAAGTCAAATCCTTGTCCAGCTGGACAGAACTGAAACCTAACACATGGGACGGATTGCCGTGATTCTTCTGAAGCATGGACACATGGAACATTGGATGAACTGATGATAACCCCGGTTGCAACGCAAGCCTGTAAGACACCTCTCCCACTCTCTCTAGAATCTCAAAGAGCCCGATATACCTAGGAGTCAACTTGCCCTTCTTTCCGAACCTCATCACACTCTTCATGTGTGATACCCGGATCAACACTCTCTCCCCAACCATGAATGGAACATCATGAACTCTACGGTCGGCATAACTCTTCTGCCTGGACTGAGCTGTGCAAAGTCTATCCGAAATAATCTTGACCTTATCCAAGGCATCCTGCACCAAATCGGTACCCAATAATCGAGCCTCCCCCGGCTCAAACCATCTAACCAGCGATCGATACTGTCTACCAAATAATGCCTTATAGGGAGCCATCTGAATGCTCAACTGGTAGCTGATGTTGTAGGTGAACTCTCCAAGGGGAAAGAATTGATCCCACGATCCTCCGAAGTCTATAACACATGCGCGGAGCATATCCTCCAATATCTAAATAGTGACTTGGATTGTCCGTCCGTCTGAGGATGAAATGTTGTGCTCAACTCAACTCACGTGCCCAACTCACATTGTACTACCCTCAAGAAGTGCAAGGTGAATTGCGTACCTCGATTAGAAATGATAGACACAGGCACACCATGAAGACGGACGATCTCGCAGATATAAATCTCTGCCAACCACTCTGAAGAATAGGTAACTGCCACAGGAATGAAATGCGCTGACTTGGTCAGCCTGTCCATGATGACCCAAACTGCGTCGAACTTCATCTAAGTCCGTGGGAGTCCAACAACGAAATCCATAATGATACGCTCCCACTTCCACTCAGGAATCTCTATCTTCTGAAGCAAACCACCAGGTCTCTGATGCTCATACTTTACTTGTTGACAATTTAGACACCGAGCTACATAAGCAACTATATCCTTATTCATCCTCCTCCACCAATAATGTTGTCGTAAGTCTTGATACATCTTGGCGGCGCCCGGATGAATAGAATACCGGGAACTATGGGCCTCCTCAAGAATCAACTCACGAAGTCTATCCATATTAGGCATACAAACACGACCCTGCATCCTCAAAACTCCATCATCTCCAACAGTAACCTGCTTAGCACCACCATGCCGCATTGTGTCCCTAAGGACCAACAAATGAGGGTCGTCATACTGCCGATCTCTGATGCGCTCAAACAAAGAAGATCGAGCGACTGTTCAAGCTAGAACACGGCTGGGCTCTGAAATATCCAACCTCACAAATTGGTTGGCTAAAGTTTGAACATCTTACGCAAGCGGCCTCTCACCGACTGGAATGAATGCAAGGCTGCCCATACTCATTGCTTTTCTACGCAATGCGTCGGCAACCACATTGGCCTTTCCGGGATGATACAAAATGGTGATAGCATAGTCTTTCAATAGCTCCAACCACCTCATCTGCCTCAAATTGAGATCCTTTTGTTTGAACAAGTACTACAAACTCCGATGATCCGTGAATACCTCACATGACACGTCGCAAAGATAATGCCTCCAAATCTTCAGCGCATGAACAATGGCTGCCAAATCTAAGTCATAAATAGGGTAATTCTTCTCGTGAACCTTCAACTGTCGCGACGCATATGCAATCACCCTGCCCTCCTGTATTAATACTGCACTGAGCCCTATACGAGATGCATCATAATATACTGTATAAGATCCTGAACTTGTGGGAAACACCAACACCGGCGTTGTAGTCAAAGCGGTCTTGAGCTTCTGAAAGCTCACCTCACACTCATCTGACCATTTGAATGAGGCACCCTTCTGGGTCAACCTGGTCAACGGGCCTGCTATAGATGAAAACCCCTCCACAAACCGATGGTAATAGCCCGCCAAACCATAAAAACTCTTGATCTCCGTGGATGAAGTGGGTCTAGGCCAGTTCTGAACTGCCTCAATCTTCTTAGGATCTACTTGAATGCCCTCTACTAATACAGTGTGGCCTAAGAAAGCGACTGAATCTCTGTGGTTGTCTCTCAGAGTCTGAAGCATAATCCTAAGATATTTCTCATGTTTATCTCGACTACAGGAGTAGATCAAGATATCATCAATAAACACAATCACAAAGAAGTCCAGATAAGGCTTGAACACTCGGTTTATCAAATCCATGAATGTTGTTGGGGCATTTGTCAACCCAAAGGACATCACCAAAAACTCATAATGCCCGTAACGAGTCCGAAAAGTTATTTTAGGGACATAGGATGCCCTAATCCTCAATTGATGGTAGCCATATCTCAAATCAATCTTCGAAAACACCTTGGCACCCTGAAGCTGATCAAATAAGTCATCAATCCTCGGCAATGGATACTTATTCTTGATGGTGACTTTGTTCAACTGCCGATAATCTATGCACATTCTCATTGATCCATCCTTCTTCTTCACAAACAACATAAGTGCACCCTAGGGCGAGACACTAGGTCTAATGAAGCCCTTATCAAGCAAATCTTGCAACTGTTCCTTCAGTTCTTTCAACTCTAGCGGGGCCATACGGTATGGCGGAATGGAAATGGGCTGAGTGCCCAGAGCCAAATCAATACAGAAATGAATATCCCTGTTGGGTGGCATCCCCGGCAGGTCTGCAGGAAACACCTCTGGAAACTCACGAACAACTAGCACTGAATCCATAGAATGAACCTCCGTACTAGAATCGAGGACATAATCCAAATAAGCTAGACACCCCTTCGCGGCCATATGTCGAGCCTTCACATAAGAGATAACCCTGCTAGTAGAATGGCTAGGAGTCCCCCTCCACTCTAATCGAGGCAACCCCAAGAATGCTAAGGTCACCATCTTGGAGTGATAATCCAATATAGCATGATAAGGTGACAGCCAATCCATACCTAAGATAACATCAAAATCAACCATATCGAGAAGTGGAAGATCTACACTAGTCTCAAGACTCCCAATGGTGACCACACACGAATGATAAACACGATCTAC